>JAJKFJ010021574.1:0-300503 GCA_027382625.1 Tetmemena sp. SeJ-2015
TTTCAAATGTCCTGGAATTTGCTATAGTTATTATTTATGGCTGAAAATTCTTATTTTCAAATTAATCCTTCTTAATTTTTGAATACACAAAATTATCAACTTTTTTCATAAGTAAAAAGTTATAGAATTTATAATAGAAATTAAAGACTTTGATGGTTATGTTTCTTTAAGTAAAATTTAATATACCAAATAAGCAAAATAATTTGAGAAAATGAACTTATTCTATTTTTAAAATTATAAATCATAGATCTTCAAAATCAGAAAACGATATTTTTTATCATGATATTCATGTGATGAAGTTTATATAAGAATAAAGGACCTTCAAATTAGTATAGCAAGAATTTATCCAAAGTTTTAATCAATTTTTTGCGCATTTAAATAGGTCTTAGAATTTTAAAGATTACACAGAGTTGCAAATTTATGCGTTGTCAAGCACACAGTTAAGATTTTTTCCAAATAACTAAAGCTGGGAGAGTTTCAAAATGTCAAGATTTAATTATCCAAACATTATTTTATGGCTTAGATATGCTATAAAATATGATTAAAAAGAGTACTAATTACATTTATTTGCCATCTGAAAATGTTTTTAGTTAAATTCCATGTCATAATTATATTAGAGAGTTTGATAGTTTCAACGATAAGATGGATCAAGAGAAGTCAATATATTAAAATATGGCGATTGAAGAAGCTAAGCAAGAAATTGATTATCACTACATTATTCTATCTGGAATAACTGGTTAACAGTCAAACCCAGAACTAACAAACTCAAATAACCTTCTCATTTATGGTATGATAAAAGTACAGTCTTAATTTCAATTATAGATACGCTTATAAGCAGAAAGTATTGAAATATATTTTGAGCGAGATCATGAATGCGAAAAATTTCTAAGACTCGCCTAGGATATAGTCAAGCAGTCAGATAGCTAGCCAGAGGAATTAAGCAAATGAGGAAAGACCCAAATTAAAAAACTTTTCAACATCACCTACTTAAAGAAACAAGTAAGATGATGGGGCTATGATAAGGTAGTAGCCACGATAAACTAATGATGCTAATAAAATAAGAAGAGAGCTCTTTATAGTAAAGCTATTTGGAATTAATTATTAAGAAAGAGCAGATAGATCAAGCAATATCAGTGGTTTTATGATTGTTTAAAACTCCTATTGAGATGAATCAAAAACTAGAAAGAGATGAGCCTTTATTATCTATTGAATGTTATAACGAATTTAAGCCTTCAAAAGAAGAAGATGTGAACTTCTTATCAGACCATGAGATAGACTTGTAAAGAAAATTTTATTGATGAGTAGATATCGATAACGATACCTTATTTTTAAATTGAAAAATTCTTCATGTATAGATTGAGACAGTTATTGACTTTAAGTAAATTCTTTCGGTAGAAAGAAGCATGCTTGACCATCGATAAATTTTGCTCTAATGGAGTTTCAATAGCAATAGTGGTTTGATTCTCATAACCTTCAGCTCTGTCTATAAGATCATTCAATTCTAACTATATATAAGAAATTTTAAAACTTATAGCCTCTATCAAGCTCTTCCTCAGGTAAATAATCAAGATTTCATCATATCAATATAGATGGGAAATGCAAACTAGATAGGCCAATATTTAACTTCTCAGGCTTAAGTAGATTTATTTGAGGAAAGCAAGCTTTATGAATTCTAAATGAATTAGACGATGCAGATGCTTGCACAGCCAAAAAGACTCAGATTGTATCTCGTGACTTTCAATATGCAAAATTTTTACTTTTTGATAGGCTCAAAACTTAGATTTTAGGTTGATGTTTCCGGATTGTGATGGCTACGATATCATCGTTGTAGGTGGGTAAGAGACTAAAATAACCATAATATATATGGAACTCAAGTTATCATAGACTTTGCAAATTATTTGGGAGGGAATATAAAATAGGGCTTTAAGTATCTTTTAAACTTTATGACAATCTCTTTAATTTCATAAATGTACATCTGGTTCATGGAGAAAATATATAGTAGGCTATTCTACTTAGAGAAACGATATGATGGGAGATCTAATTCGCAAAATGAGAAACTTATTTAGAAATAGATCCTGACATCCTCTCCGATTTCTCAAATAGCTTGATGTCTAATGGAATCAACTTTTTTTAGATAAAATTATTGAACTCAGACATACCCTGGATCATTCTTAGTATAAATTTGATAAGGCAGATATCCAGGTTACGAAGAATTTGAGATAAGATTTTTGCCCTCTTATTGAATCTAAGAATATTTTATTGATTATCTCAACAAGAAAAATTAGGCCCCATCATATACAGACAGGATCCTTTTTATGGAAATTAATTAGACTGGAGCATGCAAACGTAAGTAAATATCTAGCCTTAATTACCTTGAGTCTTTTGCATCAAGTTCAGAGCAGAGCTTGAACAACATTGCTATGACATATAGTGAAGTCGAATGGAACAATTCAGAGTTGCCCATCCTATACACTCCCATCAATATTTGATATTGATAAAGGATAAGAGACTGATAATGCTTCTGTGGCTAAATAACGAGTAGATAAGTCAAGAGGTTATCGGCCAGGTCAATATTGAACTAAACTTCTTTAAAGATATTTCAATCCAAAGCAGCTAAGGTGCTTTTGTCGAATTACCCTTGGTTGTTGCAAACACCTTGATAGGTTATGTAGAGGGAGAAGTTACTTTTGAGATTTAATTATGAATGAGTATTTTTTTAATAAGTATTGAGATATCCCAGGGTCTAAGACAGAGAAGATAATCAAGAAGCGAGAACTTGAGTCAGAGGAAGAGACAAGTTTAGTAGAAATTCAAAAAATCGTAGAGAGATCATAGTGCATGAGCTCGTTTTAAATTATGATAATATACTATACCTATTTAAAATTATTAAGGGACTTGTTTCTTAACCTTCATTATAATTTAGAAAACTTTTTATTCTAATAAATGATGACAATAATTTCTTTTTAAAGTAAAGCAATCACACAATCAAAAAAGAAAGAGGAGCTTTATATATATTAAAGACAGATGAGCCTGAGCATCTAAGATTTAACTTGATAGGAGATATTGATAATTTAAGATGAAGAGATAGGTATGCCCTTATATTCTTTCTGCATATATTGAAAGCAATTAAAATTGTAAACTAACATAAAATTTTGTTGAATTTGAATTTAAATATGGCGAGAAAGGCTCATTTAAATTATTTGTATCCTATATTTAATATTGGGAGGGTTTGGATTTATAACTGTCTAATAAGAATAAAAATTTAAGGATGTTTTTAGTTGCTTTTGTAAAGATGAGGCACGTACCTCACTTGAAGAATAAGCAAAGCAGTTACAAGGCTGCTGGAATAGGAAATATATTAGGAAACAAGGGAGGGCTTTTCTTCTCAATTCATCTATCAATGGAGAAAAGAGGTACGAAAAGAGAAACATAACATGATGAGGAACCAAAGAGAAGAAATAGATCTCTGAAACTTTAATTAATCTCCAGAATTTAATGATTTCTCATTCATCATAGGCGATTTAAACTACAGAATGGAATCAAATACTTATTCTCATAATTTTTTGAAGCATGATAGATCCTTTTGAAGAGCAATGCTTCACAAGAGAAGTATCTTAGGAAATATGATTGCTTAGGCAAGATATTCGGAAGTGATCATAGACCTATAGTTCTGGACTTTGATTTGATTCTCAAGCCAAATCGCTTTCTTAATTTGCCTCGGCTTATTGACAGGAGCATGCATCACATATTAAAAAATTATTTAATGTCGCATAAATTAAAACTTATGAAAATGAGCTCACCTAGAAATACAAGAGAAAGACAAAGAATCAATATGAATTAGAATGCTTAACAAGACTTCTTTGAATTCGTAAGGCTTCATTTTAAGTTTTATTTTGTAAATTTAGTCATCTAGTGATGATGATTCGAGCATTCATAAATATTCTGTTGCAAAAGTCTTAGTCCTCAGTGCACACTATTGAGCATAAATCTTTACGATATTTAAACGATCTTTTTTTCAAAGAGAGAACATATCCAAACTGTAATGGAGAGATTAGATTCGACAAAAGCTGGAGTCGGAATGCAAGTTGAAATGAATTCTTAGCGCCAAAGAAACATGGCTGTTCATATTCGACCTTCACTCATGATGGATTAAGAATAAGCCTTGCTATTCTCATAGAAGGTATAAGACCATATGCAACCTAATGAGAATCCTTTTGCTCTAGATTTATGAATGATTTTTATTTATAGATGCACTAAGGGATCTTCAAATGGGATTAGAGAATGAATTAAGTACATTATTATAGCCCCAAATTTAGTAAACTGCTTTAATTGCGAAAGATAACAAAATTTTGCAACAAGATCAGAAGTATTCAGCTTCACAAGAATTTCAAGATGATTTCTTTCAAAGATAAAGAAGTTCGCATATTACTCTTATTAATGAACAATCAAAGAGATAAATGATGGCTTTTAATGGAGGTGGCACCTTGTACCATGCCAATAGTCATTAAATAAATTATGTACTCAGAGATAAGTTAGAAAACCCTTAAGGCAGTCCTTTGGCTAATGCAAACTATCGATTTTAAATTAGACTCAAGGGTTACAGTAAAATTCTAGAGATGCATGAAAATTCTGCTTCTGAGAAAATTATATCGGGATTAGTAAAAAACTACTTCACTGAAAATCTAGACATAGAGTTCTATTTAAAAGATCTTGCCAAAATGATCTAGATAGATCGTCAAGCTACCAATAGAGTAAGATTGCTTTTTTTAATCTTTGTAGAGGAAAAAATCGATTATTAAAGAAGCATCATTTCAAGTCTTTCTTATCGAAACTAGGGGAACTCAAGACATTGACGCTTAATTTTAGAGAGTTTCTAAATAGAAGTCAAGAACTAACTAGCCATAACTTTTTCATGTAAAAACACGATAATTATTTAACACTATTTATAGACCTAGCTAACTAGAAAATAGCAACTGACTTAAAATGTTGCTAGGTAGAATGCTAACAAGGTCCAAAGATAAAGTGAATTTCCGAATCTCGATGGCTTGACTTCAGCTCCTCATTAAAATGTGCAGCTGTAATATAGATCTCCTCATAAGAGAGATCGTTCATAAATTGTGGAACCAAAGACATTGAATTCTGCAGCCTCAAGATTTTAGAAAAGCGATTCTAAGGAGGAAAGTAAAATAGAAAGAAGTGAGGAAAAATAAGTAAAGGTGGGAAAACCCTCTTCTCCTAAAAAGATAAGAGGTGATGAGACATTTGACGTTTTCACACTTCAGAAAATTAACTGGCGATTTATGGGAAATTAAAGCTCATTCTTAAATTGATTCTGGATCCTAACACTGGAAAAATAACTCTTTACGGATTAAGCGAGGATTTTCAAAAGGAATTCTTTATCTAAGACGTGAATTAGATAGTCGTTAACAGTCATTTAAATAATATCTCTGATAGTTTTATGAAGGCAATTATCGGGATAATCATTAAGCACCTATTGAGGATATTTGATAAGCCTCATATCATAAATCTATAACTTGATAGAGGAAGAGTCACCTTCAAAAATTATTACCAAATTACCTCTATGAGATCGAGTTCAAAGTCATTTAGAGTGAGATGAGTAGCTAATTTATATTTTACTTGTCGCATTATTTTTAACAGACAAAAGAGGCAACTACTTTTGCTAACAAGCATGAAGAGAAATTCTATTTATATTCTTTATGATTTCTTTATAGATTGAGACTTTGAATCTGTCTCTATTTCTATACTCTAATCCAATACAATTGTATAAATTATAAAAATAATGGACTTTACTTCTTAAGATTAATAAGCAACTTCCAAGAGTGATCACATGCTTCCTCGACAGGACTTTGACAAATCCAAGCGTCCTAAAGTTGGCCTAGGTCTCATGATTTTAAACGAATTCGAGGAAGTGCTTTGCAATTAGCGTTTAAGAGAAGGTGGAATTCATCACCAAAAGTGGTAGTTCCCCGGAGGTTATATGGAATTTGGAGAGAGCTTTGAGGAAGCGATAGCCAGAGAAGTTTGGGAGGAAACTGGTGCTAAGATTTCACCGGAGAGAATAGAATATTTATGCACTACTAATGTCATGGAAGTAGAGAAAGGCTATCATAACGTAGGCATCTCTATGGTAAGTTTAAATTCAAGAAGATTATAAACTACTCGATTTATTGAAAAATATTTTTAGTTTGTCGAGGTGAAGAAAGACGAATTCGAATTTTAAAATACTGAGCCAGCCAAGTAAACTGATTGGACTTGGATAAAGTGGTCTGAATTCTCTGAACAAAGTGAAGACAAGCTCTTCAGACCTTTTCATTACTTCTTCAAGAAAGGTTTCAAGGATCTTTCTAAGATAAGAGAGCAAATAAGAATCAACCAAAGCTAGAAATGAATTTCTTCTAATGAGAAAATAATCATACTCCTTTAATTAAGATTTCTTGATTTCTTTGTTAATATTTAAGTCTGATCCTTTTAATTTTTATTATTCAATTCTTAGAGCTTCTTAGCCTCTTTTCAGTATTTAGTTGAATAAAATGACAATGAAGACTCAAGTTATGAGTTAAGTAATAATTCTAATAAGTGCAAATGTGGGAGATGTTTTAAGACCGGCATTATTAGCATTAGAATCAACATACGATGAACTGGTTCAGAAAGTAGATAAAATATTCTCAATTGATAAAAGATATTTACAAAATATGGATCAGCTGCTCAGATCTATGAGCTAAGGCAGATACTCAAAATATATTCAAATTTAGGTAAAAGAATGATTGCAATTGATAACTAAAGAATTTTTAATATAAATAGACTTGCTTCGATATATAAAATACAATTTTATCTGTATTTTAAATTATATAGAGACATTTCTTTGATTTTGATAATTTACATAATCTGAAATTACGTATCAAGATTAAATTTGTACTAATAAAAAATGAGTTTATCCGACTTTAAAATCATCAAAAAATTAGGTAAGCTAATCCTCCTTCCTTTAATGTTAAAATTAACTTACTTTCTTTCGTTTAACACTAATTTAGGAGAGGGTTCTTACTCTGCAGTATTTTAAGCTGAAAGAATCTCAGATGGAGAAATGTACGCGCTCAAGAAAGTAAAAATGCAAGAGCTATCCGAAAAAGAAAGAAAAAATTTGAAATTCAATTTTAAATAGAAATTAAAAAATTTATCAGATCTTTTAAATAAACTGCCGATTTCTTAATGGATTGAATTTGAGAAACACATAACCTATTTTTTAATAATTTAGCAATTAAATATTATTTTAAAAAGAAAGGATTTTACTTGTTTATTTGATAATATTTATAAAAGCATTGCATATTGATTTAATTTAGTGTATAATGCTTTAAGTGAAATTCGATTTATGGCTTCAATCAATCATCCCAACATAGTTTAATATAAGGAAGCATTCATAGATGAGGCTACTAACACTTTAAAGTAAACATACTGTAGTAATATTTTGTAGTATCATTATGGAATTTGCTTCAAGTGGAGATCTATATGCCGAGATAGTGAATTTAATTACTTGTTAATTTTTGAAGCATCAGCAGACAGGCTAATTTGCAAATGAAGAATGGATTATTTTTTTACCATTTACAGTATAAAAGTAAAGATTTGTTCTTAATTAAATGGATATGGAGAATTTTTATTCAAATGGTACGAGGCCTAAAAGCTCTACACTCTCTCAAAATACTCCACAGAGATATAAAGTCTGCAAACATTTTCCTAAGTGAAGAAAAGACTATAGCTAAGTTGGGAGATATGAATGTTTCCAAAGTAGCTAAGTAAGGTATGCTCTACACTTAAACTGGAACTCCTTATTATGCTAGTCCGGAGGTATGGAGGGACATGCCTTACGACCATAAGAGCGACATTTGGAGTTTAGGTTGTGTGCTTTATGAAGTTGTTGCTTTGAAACCTCCCTTCAGAGCTGAGACTATGGAGGGACTCTTCAAAAAGATTCTGTCTGGAAAATATCCCAGAATCCCTTAACAGTATTCGTAGGACCTTGGAAAGTTGATTCGAAGTCTTTTGCAAGTTCAGCCTCATTTAAGACCCAATTGTGATAAAATACTGGATTCTCCTTTGGTTCATTCGCGAGTAATCCAATATCTCCCACAGTCGGTGCCTAAGAATCAATATGACAGCATACTGCTGAAAACTATCAAGCTGCCTAAGAATCTTCTGTACCTTACTGATTAGCTTCCAGCTGCTAACTATGATTAAGAATCTGCTAGGAATTTATTCAAGCTACCTTAGGTGCCTAAGAAAGGGAACAAAACTTAATAATTTGGATAGGGAGATAATTAAGAGGAAGATAGGGGAAAGCGATTCAGGAGTTTACAAAGAGAAAATTAAGAGAGATCAGGCAAGCAGAGGAATAAAAATCTTGATTATGAGGAATAAGATAATAGTATGAGTGAAATAATCCAAACTAAGGTTAAAACAACCAGGAGAAAGTCGTAACCTAGAGCAGTCAAATTTGAAGGTACATATTGCAAATGAAGAGGACTCAAACGATAATCAAAATAAGAGGATAGTACTAATGTATAAACTTTAAGCCAGGAAAGAGTAAGAAAGATTTAAGTAAAAAGAAGAGAAAATGAATAGACAGTGGATATAGACAAGTAAGGGAGACAAGAAATTTTAGGTCAGATTATTTAATTAAGAAAATATTTATGATTATCAACACTGCTTAGTAGATAGATTAGCAACTAAATAGATTAGGAAATGAGGATAGATAGCCTGAAAATTTAGGAAGGATCAAATACTAGCAGTATAAAGAAATGATAGTGAAAAAATAATCTAAAAATAGAGAATACATCGACTTTAAGGATGAAGAAGAAAATGTAACTGAAGAATATAAAGATGTAAAGTTGAAATCGCCTCAAAGAGTAATTATGTAGTAAGGAGTCTATGATTAAAATACCAGAGAAAGACCTACAAATTATGAAAAGCTACTTATTCAAGCTATGGGAGAAAAAAGATAATAAGTTTTCAATCCAGAAACTAATAGTTATTAAGGTAGGTCTAGAAGTGTTGTACATTTTTTTCTTTTTTTTTATTATATTGCTCCTTAGAGAATATACACAGAAAGGAATGCTTAAGAGAAGCAGAGTTTAATTTTAGTAAAAATAAAGTATTTTCATTTAAGTTATTTACTGCCTTAAATTTTCCCAGAAAAAGATGTACCTTCTGCAAATCTTAGAAATAACTAAAGTCATAACTATTTCAAGCTTCAAAGCTAACCTCATTATACAATTGATAATTAATAATCTTACTTACACAATAATTCAACAATGATGCCTTAAACAGACTAATCATCTTAGCATTCGATTATTCATCATCCTTCCAATCAGGATAAATATCTTCTCTACATTAATAAGCCTAGCATTGGAGTAAACTAGGATAGGCTGAAACAGTATCAATAAAGCTAAAATAGGCAGAGACTAGGCAATTTCTAGGCTTTTGAATCTGACAATTCTTTATCTTAGCAATCGATGCTCCCCTAAGCGAAGCTTTAATATCAACTCAATCATTCATATTTAGGATATCAAAGCTATACTAACATAAAAGATTTTTAATTTATAGATAAAAGTATCATGTTTATGAATAGAACAGGAATAGATTGGAGAACCATTTAAAGTCTGATTTTATAAAGAGAGAAGGGATGCTGGACAATTAAATTGTATCCTAAAAAATGTAGTAGCCCTATATCTCATAAAATAGATACGAGAAGGATTTAATTAATTGAAAGGGAAATGATAAATATAATTAAGTTTTTCTTCAGCAAACCATAATTTAATTGATGCTTCTTTTGAATACTTTCTCATACCAATCTTGCGATGTTAAAAAATGCTAAAGTTAGCTATATGTTTAATAAGATCCTTATTATTCTTTTAAATTATATTTTCTTTGATTATAATTATTTAAACAATGCGAAATTTATAAGCCTTGGAAATTTGATTAATTAGATTTTTAATTCAATCTTATTCATAATAAAACTTAGTGCCAAATTTATCTTATGGAATGCCTATTGATTACTTTTAAAGATTTTGATTTTAACTTAGATTCATTATGATTTAGCTAATTAAAGAAAGCACTTATGATTACTTTAATTTTGAATTTGCCCTCTTACAAGAGAAATAAACACGACAATGATTATCTTTAATAAATTATTGCAGAAAAATAGCAAACTTAGTAAGGCATAGGTATTATAAGATTCAACTATTTGACTGTAAGGAATCTTAAGTGGCAACTAATTGAAAATTTCATGAAGAAAAAACTCGTATTCCCAGCACATCTTCAGATTTCTTTCTATGCCGATTACCTTGAGTTATCAAATTAATGCCTCATCAATGATCTAGAAATCATAAAGGATAGATAAGCTTAAATTTCCTTTCAAAAACAATTTTTAAGTATAATTCTTTAAGAAATTAATTAATCTTTGAAGAGAAAACGAGAGCTTTGAGGGAAGAGCAAACTTCTCTCTCATTTTTTGCAAGATATGAAATCAAATGACTTTATTAAGCTTAAATTTGCTTAGAAGTAAATAATTACTAGGAATCTAATCACTTGAAATAGTTCTTACCTCTATCTGTCTCTCCTCTGGGAAATAATTTGTGACTTGCATTAAGCCTGCGATGGAACATCTCATGAGCTGCTCTTGAAACTCTATTTTCAAGTCGTACTTATTAGGGAATAAAGTCATCTCTCTTTCTATCTACTTGAGCTTAGCCAAATCTTAAGGAACTAGGAAAGCCATGATGTGCCTATTGAGCTACTGAAAGTCTGTCTAAGGAAGTTTCACTTCATCAACAACTGTGGACCAAAGCGGAGAAGTAGCTCCTTTTTCTAAAGCGGAGATTGGGATCTCTTCTCCTTCAAATTTGAAAATCTTCACCTCTTCTAGGCTGAGCTTGATATCCTGAGGATCATACTCATTTCTTTAAATTTGAATTTCTTGACCTAGCTCAGTCAATCTGTTTGGATCCTTGCATGAAAAGGAAGAGAAATTTTTGCCTCTGAAGTATTCCTAGTATTTTTAGAAAATAGACTTCTCATCGAACTTCGTAGTCTAAACACCTCCTGATTTTTAGAGAGATACTATTGCTGTTGACATGGGTCTTTGGAATTTTTAGGCATCTTTGATCAAATAATTCCTAATTTCATTCTCAAGTCTTTCGTTATCCACAACCAAAACTGTGCCCACCTTGAATTCTTTTATGGCATCTACAAGGATCTAAGTGTCGCGTTTATCTTAAGGAGTGAATCCATTTATGATGATGCCTGATGCGAATAATTCAGGATAAGCCGGTGCAACTAATTTTTCCATCTCCCGTAATTCGTTCTTTTTCTTTTCCTCTCTTTGCTCATTAGAATCTCTAGTTTGACCTTCAATTTGATGATCAGTCTTAAACTGCTGCAAATCATTCTCAAGCTTTGAATGACAAGCTTAAGCTAATGAAGTTATTTGCTTCTCAAAAAACTCTTGCGTGATACAACTTGGGTGCTACTCTAGAAATAGCTAATAGCTTACTGGATCAAATCATCATTAGGAAGAGGCTCCTCTACCATCGCGCAAGAAATGGTTCCAGGAGGACTGATATCATTATTTGCCAAATCTAAATCACAGAAGAGAGGAGTCCAACCAAGTTTTAAGGAGTAATTAATTAGAATACGACATAGAGTAGATTTTCCTGATTGCGATGATCCAGTTACGAGGAGATTTGGTCCGAGCTGTAGATGCTTGAGGGCGTATTATCTCTGTTGGTTCAAAGCAGAGTGGCAATTAATGTAGCAATGCATAGGTGTCTAGCTGCTAATATAGCTGTCGCATCTTCCACTGACTTAAACTTTCGCTCCATGCCAGGAGAATACCGCTAGTTTCTCCCCTTAATGAAAAAATACTGGCTCCTCAAATGGTAATTCCTTTCCAAAGACTTCAGCTCGTCCTTCAATAAGTACCAACTTGATGTGATCTTCAATGTTATAGATTCGAAGTTCTGAACCTGGACTTATTGCTTCAACCTTTAAAGGCTGAGGCATAGATATGGGTGCAGGCCTGATTTCTTTGTCAACCATTTTAGACTCTTTGCTAAATTAATTCTTTTATTTATTATACTCTGAAAAGTTTATTTATGGAATATTTAGGGAAGATACTACATGTAATTGTATGAAACAAGTTCATTTAATATTAAATCCTAATGTTAATAAATGGCTAATTAATTATCGTTGATAAATCTTTACCTTAAATTTCTCTAAAAATCTGATTTATTTTAAGTGAGGATATATTATATAATCAGTGCTCATCGTCCTTACTTTCTTCATCAGAAGAATATTCACTAGCATTATCTATCTTATTGCAAGTATCTCCAAACGGTCCCTTCATTTTGTAATGACTAAAGTGCTGTGAATATTTGAGTTTATCCCCACACAAGAAACAAAAATGAGTTCGCTTCATGCACTTAGTAGAAATGCAAGTAATGAAATTGCACCCATCTGATCGCTCAATCAAAAAGCCACATTCAGGACATTTTCTAGTGTTAATGATGTCTTTCAATAGCTCTGAATATCTGGAGCTTGTAAGGGATGTGCCCGAAAATCGTTATGCTTTTCTTTCTTTATATTCAGAGCAAGTAAGAGTTGGATGCGAGGGATAAGAGTTACAGTGAGGACAAAAATCAACTTGGCAATTCAAGCAATAGAAACTTTCTGCTTCGCCATGAATCATCTCAGCATAGTCACACTATGGACAAGACTTTATTACGTATCCATTATCTCTAGAGTTGGAAAAATTTCATCTTTCTTTTATAAATCAGCAGTCCTCCTTAACTAAATATTCAATAGCTTAACTATACTATGATCATCAAGAATCTCTTGTATAAGATCTTACTATACCTCTGTTTCTAAACACTAGGGGCATTTTGTTAAAATCTCTATACTTTAGTTGAATATATTTTGTTGCAGATATTCACGCAAACAATTGCCGCAAAATTAGTGCAAACAACCTCTAACGAAAAAAGCCTTATTTGCTGAAAAATTTTCATAGCATATTAAACAGTGTAGATTACTGCTTTTTTAGTACTTTATCAATTCTTTTGAAGAATCTTTATTACAAAAGAGCATTAAGAGTTGTTAGAGATCAAGCAAGATAGGCAAAGGAACTTCTCACAGCAAGATAGAACAAGCAATTATTCGAAGCATTGTAATTCGCAAGTGCTGCATCTTGGTGTTTTGTTTATTTCTAAAGAAATTCTTGAGAGACTTCTCTAAAGTAAGATTATTTCCTCTCATAAATCAATTTTTTTATGATTTTAGTTGAAAGATTTCAATTCTGTCAGTGCTTTCTCGTAAGATTTTTCTAGTTTTTGTGTTAATTCCATCATAATATTTCATTTTATTAATTTAATATCCATGAAGGAGGATATTATTTTTCTCGTGTGACTTAAAGTAATTTTTAAGAGAAATAATAAAGATATTTATTATGCGCTCTATTTGTTCAAATGTAGGTTCTTTTATTCTTGATTCTCTCCATTTGCATTTTTTAGTCGAACTATAATATAATCGTTGAACATACAAAAGATTTGACTTTTAATGAGCTAAATGAAAACTGTGATCTTCATTTAGATTCTGTAAATGGATAAAGAAATATATTTCAATAAGTAATAAAAAAGGTCAACAGTATTATTAGTCCAACAATACCTAAGTTATTGTCATCGAAAAAAAGAAGCAAATGTATTTGAAAGCCCCTAAAAACCCTATAAGCATGAATGAATCGCCTAGGGAATATGAAATAAAATGGCGATAGGCACTTTAAAGAGAGGGCAATGACTATCTCAAATCTATAAAAGCAGGGCTTGATATGGGAATGCTCAGATAAATTCCTGTCACCAAAGAAGTCCTCCAAGATCAAAGACTAAAAAATGACTTGATTTAAACAACAAGTCTTCCTGGATTGGCAAGCAGCAACAAAATATATTTTATTATCATTTATTAGCCAGTCTCTCTCAAATTTAACAACATTTAGGTCGTGAAAATAACCACAGCATATTTCCAAAATAGAATATCTAAGAAAAACGTTTCTCACAAGCTGATATTTTTAATCAACAAACTAGTAAAGTGTCCGAGCCACAGAGATTTAGCTAAACCCTTAAGGATTAGAGCAATTATAATTTCTCTAATGACAATTAGCTTCTCTAATAAAAGGACTAATTGTAAAATAACCTTCTCGCAGCTGCTTCTTATACTATGAGAGGAGTTAGAGTACCTCCATAAGAATAAGGCCACGAAAACTATCAAAAGTTGCAAAATTAAGCTAAGGGCAGAGTCACGGGGTTTTACACCTAGAGACCATCTATTTATGGAGAGCAGAACATTTCTAAAGTTTAGGGAGTGGAAATTCCTCTTTAAGACGTCAAATATAAGTAAATTATATTGGAAACTTATTGATTTAGGGACACTTAATTTCAAGGAACAAGTTAGCACCTACTGGCGAATGACGCTAATCTACTTTTGCAAAAGGATTATGAAAAGCCGAGATATGGTGACGCTCAAGCTGTTTACAGACATCCTACCTACCTCCCTAACCATCGTAAATTTTTCAAATCTAACTTCATAAAGCAAATAAGAAAAGTGAGATCACTTTAGAGCATCAAGAGATAGTCAGAGTCCCTCTCTCGACTAGAAGAGTTTAAATATTAAGATAAGATGATCTAGAGCCAAGACATGATTTTCTTAAAAGCTTAGAATTTGAAACTGATAAAGGATTTCTTACATGAGAAAGCAAGATACCCACAGATAGAGTTTAGACTAATTACAAAAGAGTAATCTTAAATCTTAATAAAATTATTCTATTACAAAAAATATTTTCTCACTCTTACTTCAGGTATTCATTTATAGATTGTTGAAAATCTTTAGTTAGTATGACACCTGCTATATCTGTTGCAGGATAGACCACAACAGTCCAATTTGGCTTTAGTTTAGTGCACTCTCTTCCTGCCACTGGATTTATTCAGGTGAGCTTACCAAAATGGAATAGTTTTGCCAGTTCTTCAACTATGTATCAATCTTTTGTGTCTGTTTCCACATCACCTAGCTCAGTAGATTGCTCTCCAGTGACTGTAAGTTATACTCAATTCAAAGAAAGTCACTAAATCAATACATATAGAATATTCCGACCACAAGTCTTGTATGTGAATTTACATAAGGCAGCACTACTGATACTCTGAAAATTTCAATGCCTCCAAGTTCTGCTTCAGCTATTTCTGCTAATACTGCTATTGTCTTTTAAGTCTCTAACTTCAGTATTTTTTTTACTTCAAGACACCTCCTTCTCTTGCATCTATAGACTCGATATCAATAATGACCACTGATTCAAACTTGAAGTTAATAGATCAAACTGCAGTAGGGGCAATATCTTACAAAGCATCCTAATAGAATATTCACACTCTTTTGATATTTACTATTTTTTTTTATAATAGGCAACAACGCCATCTCAGTATGTCTCTGTCACCGCGGTGACTTCAACATAAATCAACACCCTCACCACTCTCTAAGTTTCAATAAAGAACTTACTGCCTATACCTGCCTCGTCTACTCTTATCTTGACCATCCCTGCAGAGATAAATGCAGCTTCCTTGACTTCAGTAACTGGAACTGGAGGGCGTATCAAATAGAACCCCACTTACATTCTCTCCTCAGATAAAAGAACAATCACTATGTAATAGTTCAATACAGCTTATTTAGAGCCACTAGTCAACCTCTATGTTAACTTATAGCAAATTCAAAATCCTTCAACAACTGCTTCAACAAGTAGTTTCTCTGTTCAATTTTTAGACTCTCTTGGAAATAGCATTGAGAGTGTCAGTAGATTTTTAATTTTAATAATCTCAAATCTTATTAAAAAAAGTTTAGCTCTATTACTTATCAAGCTACTCCAGGAACCATTACAGGAGCCACTTTAGCAGCCAATAATTAGCTTATCAACTATAAAAGCGTCCAGTACAAATGTTTTAAAAACTAAAATGTATTATCCTTTTTTAAATTCACTTTCTATCCTCAAGAAACAGTAGCATCTGGCTCTTTTATTAAGATAACTTTTCCTGATTAGATAAGCATCACTAATATTGCTGGGAAGAAAATAACTGCTGCTTCATCTCCACTCTCATCTTCGGCCTTAGTTACAGTTACCTCGAACAAGTATGCTGTTATATCTGGAGCTATAACTTCAACTTATACACCCTCTGCATCTACTCCCTTCGTGCTAACTCTTTCAGGAATCACCAATCCAAGTTCAATTACAACAACAGACAGCTTTTCAATCAGCATTTATTCATTCAGTTCTTCTACAAATACTGAAAATGTCACTCTTATTAAAATTCTAATTCTTGTAACTTTCTTAAATGTCATTTGCTTAGTTAGCAGTGGCATAACATTTACAGCTGTCCCAAATACTAATATAGCTCTATCTGCGTCACTTATGTCAACAGACACTGGCTTTAACAATCAACATCTCATAATTAAGGATTAAAACTTTCTGATTAATTTTTAAGGGAATGTGATCCAATTTTCAGTAGACACAGGATCCTACCCAGTATCTAAGGGCAGTTGGCTTTTAATAACTATTCCCTCTGCCTTTGAGATTTATGATTATGATGTATCAGCAAGCTCTTGCATTTAGATATAAGGGTATAGTGATGAAGTTAATTGCCTTATTCAAGACAAAAACTTCAGCTGGTCATCAGCTTCAAGTGACAAAAGGCTTTAACTCTCAAGACCTTTGCAGGATTTATAATGCATTTGAATTTATATTTAGGAGGGGTATTTAGCTTCAATATGTCATAGATCAGGAATCCACAAAACTACAGAGGAGACTGGATACTCTAGCGTATCAATATATGACTCAAACAACAATTTGCAATATCAATAGCTCAATTCTCAAGTTTACTAGATTAATTAAATTAAGATTAAATAGCTTAATTTTTAGCAAATAGAATTTTCTTAAGATGACTGCCTCTGCATTTCAATATGCTTCAGTAAGTTCTAACTCATCGCAAGCAGGTTAGTTGGCAGTATATACTTTCACTCTAACCCTTGGAGTGGATGTTCCTGTGGGTTACTCTTACGCTCAGGTATTTGTGCCAGATGAAATCACGCTGGACACTTCTCGAAATGTTGTCTGCACAGGAGTACTTAATCTAAGCAAAAACTTAACCTGCACTGTTAAGAGTAATCGAGTATTTGCGTTCAGTATCAAGAGTGACAAATCAAATCTCACTTACATAGCAAATGGAACTTCCATCAGCTTTTAACTGGGATGGCTCGCTAACCCTATCAGCTTAATGAAGAGTGCCAGTTTTTAAGTGGTGACCTTCGAGCCGTCTGACTCCTTCAGTCAGTACTACTTTATGAATAGTGAAATCTCCAGCTTAACCATTTAAAATACTCTCAGAGGCAATATAACTAACATCACTTTGCAATAATTTGGTATTGAGTTGAATTAGCCTACAGCTCTTATATTTTAGTATTTTAAGATGAATCTCTTCTGATTGGATTCACAAGTTAAAATTAGATCCCAACTGGTACGAAGCTTATAGTAACTTTATTTAAGTTAAATCAAATATTCTTTCTCAATTTTAAAAAGTAACACTACCGTCTAATATGGCAAGGAACAGCAGTGCTTCACTTTAGGCCTCAATAAATGGGCAAAGCTTATCTTCACTTAGTTATTCATCAACATCGTAAGCGCTTTCTTTTACCGTTCCCTCGGCTGTTATCTCTAGCGCCAACAAAAATTCTTAGCAATACTCTCTCAACATTATAAAATATATTCATATTTTTACATTACCAAAGGATTCAGCAATCCTTCTAATGCACCCATACAGTTATGACACCTTTGCTCTAGATTTTTAGAATGATTATAGCTTTAGCATTGACTACGTTAGTGTTACTTAAGCAAGTGAAAGCGATGCAACTTTTAAAAAGCTCAATCCAAACTATACCTCCATCCTAGTTAACTTAAATCGGCAATTTATCTTCGTTTTTTAAACTGCACTAGCAATTGTGCAACATGCACAAAGAATCTCAGTAATTGCTTGAGTTGCTCTTACAATCAGCAACTTAATTAATCCTTCTACTTCAACAACAAGACTTCTCAATGCTTGAGCACTTGTCCATCAGGCTTTTATGGTGAGAGTATAAATTTCACTTGCAACTCTTGCTAGTATCCTTGCTAGGAATGTCTCTATGGACCTTAGCTTTGTCTGAGATAATTATCCATTTAAATATATATATGTGTAAATGGAGATGCTACAGTAACTATTCACTTCCTTATGCAAGCTAGAGCACTCTAAGCTGCTACAAAGACTGCCCTTCTGGAACATATTTGGATAAAGAGCAAGGTCTTTGCGTTTAATGCAAATCTCCTTGTTATACATGCAACAGTGCAAATGCCTGTCTCAGTTGCGATCGACTTAATTCTTCTAACATCTTTGTCAACTAAAGCTTAATTATCTTATTGCCTTAATTATACATTGTGGCAATTAAAATTTACTACATGAACCAATGTTACAATACATGCCCAGCAGGCACTGTAGCATCCCCTCAATCGAAGTATTAAAATATTTTAAGACATGCATTAGCTGCACGTTTCCTTGCAAGACTTGCCAAGATTCTTAACCCGATTATTGCTCAACTTGCGAACCTGGCTATTATCTTTTGAAATAGTCAACTTGCGTTAAGACCTGCCCTACTCCATAATACATTGCAAATGAGGATAAAATGACCTGTGAATTCGTAGGTGAAATGGTTTTCCCTCTTCCATTTAGCATTTTAGCTATTGTGATAGGACTTGGATTAGGAGTAGCCCGATTTATGAAAAACTAAACCAGATACGGAGTCACACTTCTTGCCATGATAGACTTGTTGCTAAAGATGAATTGGGTATTTTTACTCTTTTATCTATACATTGGAAAGTTCTTTGTTAGCGCTTCTATAATAGCCTAGCATAATATATTTATAGCCTATTGTTTGGTGATGAGCGTCTTCACTAACCTTTTTATTTGGAGAACGCTTTTCTACAGAATGAAGCTATTTATTAAGTCAAAATGAAATCAGTATAGTTTTTAAATCCATTTTTTGAATAGATGAAGATCCAGAATTCAAGCGATACACTGGACGCTATCCTATCACTTCCAGACTTCTTCTAATATCAAGCTTCATCTTTTCGTTCCATGCGTTCCGCTTGAGCTATTCGCGTCTCTTTGGAAAAAAGAAGTTTTCAGCCGCTTTCAGAAATCACATCCCATTTGTGAGACTTATGTCTGGATTGACCCTTTTCCAACTTATTTTCACTTGTTCAGCAAAAGATTTTTATTTTCTTTAAGCAGGTGTAGTTGCAAACGCGTACAACCTTGGGTATGCAAGTAGACAACAATAAGTATTTTATCTGGATCTAGATGGCCTCATTCTAGTTTGCTTTGAGTGTATACTTGTCGGTTTTGTAATCAGACAAAAGGAAAGAGTAGCAATGAGTGATGCCACCGATCTTCTTAAGTCCATAATTCTAGGAGATGAAAATTAATCTTAATTAGAAAAATATTTTATCGTAACAAATCATAAAATGCACTTGAACACGAGAGTGATAAAAATGAAGGTGGTCCTATGGAAAGTTAAGAAGAAGACAATATGAGCAGAAGTGAAAGCCTCAAGATCAGGGATGCTCTTAATTCAATCAAACATTGAATATCAATTTAATCAAAGATTATTACAAGTTAACAATTAAGGTTAAATCAAGAATTTGAAACTTTTTACAAATTCCTTTTTCCTCTTTAAGTTTCTAGAAACTCCTCTTTTAGATTTAGATTAAATTAAATATCTTTACGCAATATCTCTTTCCTTTCACTCTTCCTTCAAGTTCTTATTCTCTGAAGGCATTTTGCCCTTAAAACTGCATTAAGCGTTATTAATTACAAGTATCTTATAAAATAAATCTCCTTTTTTATTCTCTTTAGCAATATATTTGTGATCTCTTGGTTTAATTTTAATGATTCCTACTACCAAACAGACCATCATGTAGATGACTGTAGCCACAATTACTATTCCAACAGAAATTATTATCGACTTAAAATCAGTCCAAGGCAAGAACGGATATAGCACATGCCCTCTGTACTTCACTCCAAGGAAATTGACGATGCAATAGCCCAGACCAATCCCAGACAGATACTTGAAATGACCTGGCACAAAGCTCACCCTGGAAACTATGACGTTAATCGATATTGTGATAAATGGCACTGAATGGATAAACAGCATCATTAAATATATGAGAATAAAGAAACATTAAATCAGCATGTGATAGTAGAGATAAGTTTTCATTGCTTAATCTTTCTCCTCCTCTAGCTTTTTCATAGCTAGATGATGAAGGAGGGGCCAATAAATCCCAACGATGATTATCTGTGTCACATAAGCTACTTGCATCATAATACTATTAATAAATAAGCAAGAAATTTCAAAACTATAATAGCAGCATATCGCTTTAGATTAAAGTGTTTTTGATACTTAAAAGTTCCTGCCTGGATGCTGAGAATCTGGGCAATGATGACGAAGTGATTTCCCCATTAAGTCAGAAATATCACGAGTGACGAGTAACGCAACTTTATCAAAGAGAGAGTGAATATCACAAGACAAGGCATCAGCATTTCAAAATCATTAAATAAATTTTAACAGCCAAAAGATGCGAGTGTACTAGAGCATCTTGTGATTCATTATTCTAGGAAAAGAGGGTTCATAGAAATCGAAATATTCCTCTACCAGTTTCCTCTAATAATTTTGATCCTGGTAGTCAAATTGTTTCAAGCCCCATAAAGTGACAGCTTCCTCTACTATGATAGTCGTCTTCTCTTCACTCTCAGTTTTCTTCAGATCCTATTCCTGAGAATCTATTTGCTGTTTATGTTTTTCAGAAGCAGTTGGTGAACTATCACTTGAAATTTGCGAAATGATGAGGGATTGTGTGGTAATTACGTCATTTACGTTGATATTGTTCTCCTCAGTTTTAAGAGGTTGCCCAGTAATGCCCTCAATTATTTACTAGAAGCTCATTCAATCTTTATTTGTCTAAATTTGTGATTACTTTAATTTAAATGCCCCTCGGATCATTTTTTTAAGGGAGCATCTCTAAATTGTATAATTAAATCTAAAATGGGAAAAACCGCGGCAGCTCCTAAATAACAAACTAAAGCCAATAGCAAGTAAGCATTTGGGAGGAGAGCAATTTATAAACAATATAGAGTGAGTAAGAAGAAGAAAGTTGAGAGTGAATCTGAGCAAGAAGAGGAGAGTAGTTTCAATGCTAGTGATGCATCTGAAGAAGTTATCCTCAAATATTTCAACCATTTTAAGATAAAATGAATTTTGATTTAAGATTTTATGAAAAATTCATTAAATTAAAATCTTTTGTTTGTTGAATTAGATTGATCACAAGTCTTATTAAATATTCATTGCAAAAAATGAAAGTGAGCTATAAATATGCAAGCATTAAATTTTTTAATATCCACTTCTGATTTCATTTATATTTAATCTCTAAATTAATTTAAACCTATTAGCTAGAATTTAAAATCCTCTCAAAGTGAATGCTATACATAAGTTCATTAAATTAAGCTTTGTATATGATTTGGAATAGTGTAAAAATCATATTTGTGAACTCTTTATAATTAAATGATTATATTTTCAAATAATTATGGGAAAATATTGAAACAAATTTAAAGATAAATTATAAATTATCTCTATATCCCTGTGAAATCAGCTCAGAAAAAGAAAATCACTACAGCCGCTGCTAAAAAGTCTGCAGCACAAAAGAAACCAGAGCCAACAGCAGCCTCTAAGCAAACTTCAAAAACCAAAGTAATCTCCAAAACTAAAGTGACTGTGGCAGTTACCAAAACAACTTAAAAATCAAGTAAAAGTTAAAAGTAGCAGTAGTAGCTGCAAAAGGAAAAGCCAAGCAACAATTAGAATAAAGCATTAAGAAGAATGTGAAGGGCAAAAAGAAAGAGCGAAATGAAGAAGAGGAGGAAGAAGAACTAGGAGAAGATGATTTCAATATGCCAGGTTAGGTCAAATCCACTCCTGATGAGGTAACTTTAAAGTCTGGGTTTTAATATTTGCTAGGGCGATGGACTCAGAATATTTTATGAGACTCTCTATTCACAGAAGCCTTAGAGCAAAATGGCTGAGTAGTGGCTTCTAAGGCATGGACTTCTAAGTTATGAAAAGGCCAAGGAGCTTGAAGAGAAGCCGAAGTGATGAATATCTAGGAATTGCAACTTCATTGATTAAAATTTGAAGCATTAAAGAATGAAGCAAGATAAAGATGTTCTTCATTTAATTAATCTTTATTTCATTTGCTTTTAATTATTTTTAGAGAATTAGGGATGCTCTTAACCAAATAGAAAGAGATTCAATTTTTTTAATTAATTAACATCAGTGAATAAATTTATGAAGATGACATAGTAAGGAGACATTTTGGAACAGCAGGCGGCAAATATCAACAGCAGAATTAAGATTTTACTGACTTGGATTCACACAACTAATAAGATGATTTAGTATTCAAAGGTAAGTCAAACAAAAACAGAATACTATCTGAGTATCAACATATCTTGCTAATTTATATTATGAAATTTTGAATATGAACGAGAAAAGAAGATATGAATATTTCTCAAACTGCGATTTCAGAGAAATTGAATGCTTTAGTTACTTTCAGACTGCTCATGAATCTATATTTATGTTTTAAAAAAATCATAAAAGAATAATCTCTTGATAAGCTTATCCCTCCTAGTTAAAATTATCTGTCCTTGGGATATAATCCTCCGCATTCTCTTGATTATGAAAATCTGGCAGCTATTAATTTATCATGCTACCTCTCATTTCTTAATTCTGGAATTGGTAGTACTTGAGAGGTTACTGAAGCTCCTCTAAGTTATTTGGCTGATTAATTAGACTTTAAATTCTGACTTTTCCAGGAGAATAGCTACCTCCTTGCTTTGAGTTTACATAGAATATATAGAATAAATTAAGTTGTCGTCAAGATTATGGTTCAGGTCTTGATCATTAATCCATTACTCGAGATTAGAATCAAGGTTATCATAATTATCTTGAGTCTACCTCAGTTGAAGTAAGTCTGCATTTCATAATAAATATAAGAACGCTTTATTCTAGAGAAATTTTACTCAGGCCTCTCTGGATAAGGAGAAATTTACCTTCTCTAGTTAGGAGAGGGAGATATTTCTCTGCTTAGACCTCTAACATAATTGTTATTCGAAGTAAGAAGAGCGTTTGCTGCAGCTCCTCTAAGAGGGCTTATTTATCTAGAGAAAGCGTTTGAAGTTGTGGTCATTCTTCGCTAGTCGGGAGAATTATTTTGGCTAGAGTCAATCACATGAGTGTTCACATTTTCAATAAGGCGCTAAGTTCTCATCTCACTTTAAGCTCTAAAGCCAGGATAATTGTGGGCGACACTCACTCTATTTAGATCCTTTTCAACTCTAAATTAAAAAAATAGTTGATCAGAAACTCTTTAAAGATCTTATCCACTAATGAATTTCGGTCCTCTGTCTGCCACAGTAGATCTCTTTCTTTGATGTAAAGTGCTCTGCATTTCGTTTGCACTTCTGTCTCTTTGAGCTATAGGAGGTCTCGCTTTGTGTGGACTCATTACAATCTCCCTGCGCCTTGCTCCTTCCCTTGATTAAACTCCACCTGTACCTCTAGGTTCAACTTACTTTGACTCTTCCTCCAAATTAATTTGACTATCTTTCATCATTGATGATAGAGTAGGTTCTAAGAATGATGACTATCTCTTGACACAGTTCTTTCTACACTCTATCTCTACTACTCAGCTTTCCTAAGTCTTTCAAGTTCCCTTTATCTTTCCTCCTCCATGATTTGCTCTCTCAAAAGCCTTTCTTACTCCTCCTTTTGCTTTTTCTCCTGGAGAATCTACATGCCTTTTTAAAGTACAGTTTCTGTGATGAACTTCTTTAAGCTTTGAAATCTTCATCCTATGCCTTATTTGCTCTCTTCTCATGTTTTGCAATTGCTCTAGCTCTTATGCAGTGATGTTTTAGAATGCTTTTAATTTCTCAGACTGTAGAAGAAGTTCTGCTCTGAGCTACTCTTCTTCCGAGAGCAGGGCTTAGTTCTCTGTAGAGCAATCTTGAATCCTTTACTCAAGGAACTATTTCTTCTAGTTTTAAGAATTCTCTAGCTAACTGAGCCGTGCTTAGTCATCTTTCAGATCTCTAAGTAGTTACCTGAGTCTTTTGAACTCGTTGAAGTCCACAATACCTCCGAAATTAGTCTAAGAGAAATATTTCTGGCTAAAATAAGAAGCAATAGACAAGTTATAAAGCTACTAGATTTTGCGCCTGAAGTCTGAGTTTAAAACTGACGGTAGATATTTGAGAAGATATTTTTGGTATATCCATTGGCAACTTCATTCAATTCTGCGCTTCTCTACCCCGACCCAAATTATCTATGAAAGCAATGTTTATCACAAAAGCTGTTTGACTTAGAACAAAAATTATATGATGATGATGTTGGAAATGATTTTATGAGTATATTTAAGTAAGAGTGCCTGGAAGAGGAGTGACCGTGAGAGTGACATCAGAGTTTTCCATGAATCTGAAGCCACCAGCACTGGTTGTATCTTTCTAATAGCTTCTTATGACGAATGCTCCAGTTGAGACTGCAAGAGAGGGATTAGTAATGCCACTAATGCTAAATGTGAAGCTGCCTAAGTTAGGGATGCCTGTAGTGATGCTCACCATCCTTGCATCTGTATTCAAACTGCAAGTATAAAATGCAAAATTAAGTTTTGATTTGAAGTCAACGCTGCTCCCGCCTCATTTAGACAACTCAAGACTGTTGAAGACGTGAAAGCGAAATCTGAAGGGAATATAAACTCTAATAGAGAAGGATTTTAAATAAATTTTAGGATAGACATTTAACTATCAATTTTCCCGTTGAGTAAAACTGTAACTGGGAGGATAGTCTGAATGTGTAGGTTGCCCCCGTCTAGTAAATTACATTCGCACTAGATCCTATCTCTATGGTGCCTGTCAGCGTTCCTTTACTCGATTATTCAAAGAAGACAATTGCTAGGAAAAATAAGCACACCAGTTGCTTAAAATGTCCAAATACTCCATTGGAGTTCAAAGTACTTTCTCACTTATGCTTTAAAAATTAATTCATTAAGTTTTAAGAAAATATAAATGAAATGAAGCTGTCTTGAATTGCTCAGTAGATGAGTATCTTGGAAAATAATTGCTCCCTTTGGTTTTAGATGTTTCATTTTAATTTAAAAATCCTATTCTTGTTTGAAATTATTATGAATAACTTGACAAGACAAAATTTTTCTCTCATTTTAAAGAGTAATCTAGAGATAATATTTTAAAAACTTTTTAGAGGTGGTGGTGAGTTCGTAGCAATTGCAGAAATTTCACAAGCCTTTCTAATGGGAAGAATAGCCTAGGGTGAATCCTCAACTGCACTATAAGAATCCAATTATCTCCAGGCGCATGAATATCAACAATGTGCGATATAATGAATCTTACTATAGACTTATTTTTATATTTCCTTGTGAATTATAATTGTATATTTAAAATTACAAAATTAGCAATTGCATCAATTTAATTTATATTTTAAATCAGTGAGAAAATTAATTAAATTGAGCTTCTTCTTAAAGAGAGTTTTAATTGAAAATCCTAGTAGCATTTGTAAAGCATTTTAAGTTATCTCATAAGATATAAGGTTCTTTCTTTAATTTTAATTCTGTATATTTCTTTTAAAGAATATTCGTTTTTTAAATAGTTTTTACATTTATTAAAAGCCATCTCCACTTGACTTAAAGTTCAGCAGTCCTCGATGAAATAAAGAAGTCCTCCTACTAAATAAATCAGGCAGCGTATCCTTAAGAATAGTTTAAATCATATTTTATTATAGAATGATGTTAAAATAATTTGAGTTTGAAATTGGAAGAGCAAATGGAAGCTGGCTGGACAAATCTTAAAGTGGTTATGGTGGATCCTCATCTAATTTTTAAGACAATGACATCAGAAGTAAGAGCGTAGTTTACAGAGACTTCGAAAGAAAAAGAGATTTCGAAAAGCAACAAAGAGAAGAACAAATGAAAAAATTCATCATGAAAACTGGAGTTTCATCAACTTAGATGATTAATTGATTTAATTCTATTCTTCCTGATTTTATTCATTCATTATAAGTATTTTTTCTTTAAGGATTAAAATTTGAAGAGAATAAGTTAGAAGGTGAAGAGACTTAATTAAAAAGAGATAACTCTGTTTATAGTTGTTAAGGAATTAACAATCATAAGATTATTTAAGTCAATTATTTATTCACTTCATCTTGAACACTTTGCTACCCCTTTCTCTTCTCATCCGCTTCTTCAATCACAATGCTTAGACTTTTACATCTCTTCAGCATGTAGATTAATTAAGTGGACTAGGATTAGAGTAGCAGTGGGTGTGCATCGATGTAGTGGTTCAAATAAATTAGGGTGGTGAATTGCAGAGTGATTTTAGATATAATCGTGAACGTTCATAACCAATCACTCTCTATTAATTTTACAATTCCGTTCACAGCTAGCTCAAGAGTGAACTTCATTCGCGAACTCAATCAAAGATCATGTCGCCTCCTTGAGGGAAGAAGTTAATAGGTGGTCTGTAGTCCTGGAAGTAAGGATGGAGGAGAGCCTCCTTTGCGGAAATTCTCTTGCTTGGCTCAAGTTGAATCATCTTGAAAAGAAGGTCAACTGCCAACTCATCCATGTTCTGACTCATCTTTAAAGTGAGTAAATCTAAGTGATAGATAACAAAGTCAATCTTTTAAGTTTACGATGTTGGCACTGGCATCTGTCTTCCACATAGGGAAGGAGAATTTGAACTCTGGGAGTTCTCCGATTCCTTGCCAGGTGTCGTCATTAGGAGTGCCCATGATTTTAAAGATCTTAAAGATCTAGCCGATCTCAGAGTCTCCATAGAACAGAGGTCTCTTATGTGCCATCTCATAGAAGATGCAGCCTACTGACCAAATATCGACAGCTGTTGAGTAAACTTTCTGACCGAGGAGAATCTCAGGAGCTCTGTACCAGAGAGTCACTACCTCATGGGTGTAAGACTTGAGAGGGAGGCCAAATGTGCGAGCGAGGCCAAAGTCTGCGATTTTCATTTGCTGACCATTTTGATCTACTAGGATGTTGGAAGGCTTCAAGTCTCTGTGCATAATTCTACGCTTGTGACAATCGTATCAATAGAGAGAGTTTTCAATGGGAATATTATCCTAAATATGTTGTGAATGCACTAATCCCTAGAGTAGTTGATAAAGCATTGACTTGACTTGAGGAGGTGAGAGAGGGCAACCAGTCTTGTCAAGATACTTTTTCATGTCCAAGTTAAAGTATTCAAATATCAGATAGAGCTTGTTCTCTCCATGAACTATGTCCTTCAACTAGATTAATTCTAATACACTCATTTCTTTTCAATTAAAAGACAATGTTAGGATGTCTCAACTCCTAGAGGAGGCAATTTCCCTGATAGCAGTGCTTGGAATACCCTCATCAGCGTGTTCGAGTCTGATCTTTTTTAGCGCAACGATCTATTCAAAAGTTGAGCGAAATTCACAAAAATTTAGATTTTAAGAGGGAGGAGAAAATTTAAAAATAAAATTATAACAGAAAGATTTTTAATCTTTTGCCCTTTCTACCAAAGGAAGTGGGTGATTCAAAACCTTTCAAAATTTTATGAACAGAAAAGCGGAAAAATGCCTCAACATGCAGGAAATTTAAAATCTACATAAATAAATTTAATGAATAACGATTAATATAAATTCCAAGAGAAAGAAATAATCGTGTTTAATAGAGGTGAATGAATATTATAAGAAACAGCTATTATTAGGTTAATTTTGCTCCTCTAAAAATAAGATGATCTCTTCACTTACTTCTCAAAATAATAAAATTACTCTTCTTAAATTCTCCAGTTTCTTTATCCTTGGCCTTAAAGACAATACCGTAAGTGCCCTCTCCGAGTTTTTCCTGACGATCGTATCTCACATCAGTCTCATCAGCCTCCTCCACTTCATCTGCATTTTTAGCCTTGTTCTCAATAATTATATACTCTAGAGGTATCTTCATATATTTAATATTTATTGATTGCGATTGGCGAACTTGTCTGAGGAATCTTCGTTTGCGTTTTGCATGGGTTGATCTAGAGCAGCTGCGAGAGGTGCTGCAATTTGATTACTGATCATTTAGAAAGCGAAAGCAATTTATATTTAATTAAATATCTCGCTCTAACTTACTTATTAATTTAATTTTTGCACTTTCTCCACATAACGACTATATTGTCAGTTGCACGCGCACTATCTTTTTGCTTTATCTATAAATATGGAATTGGGAAATTAATTGTTGCAAATTAAGTTATCAGCACAAAAAAATGATAAAAAACTTTGAAGCTCCAAATATCAAGTTCATAAGAGAAAGGGCTTATTTCAGAGACCCTAGAGTGCTTTATCGAAAAGTAAGAAGCTCATAATTTTTTGGATAAGAGATTAACTGTACTCTTGACTAAGTATCACATTTTGAATTCTAATTTAGGTTGGAGGAGCATCTGATGGAGATTTCATTCAGAAAAAGTTTATATCAGCGTCTGATCAAGCAAAATACACTTGCAGCATCTGCTATTAAGTCATTTCACAGCCTCGACTCTGCGATAAATGCGGGTCCGCTACTGCGTTGGTTGCAAATACGAGTAGGACAAGTATTTGCTCGCATGCCCAAACATAGACTGCCCGCAACTCAAAAACCGCCAGCCACCTCCTGAATATTTGCAAGATTATGCAAATCTATACATTGAATGCTAGAACTTTGGTAAGGATTAAAAACAAAGTTTCTCCTTATTGCAAAAATTCAATCAGAGTCTTATATTAAGGCAGTTTTAAGTTTACTAAATCTTCTTTTATAGGATGCAATAAGGAATTCAATGTGCAGAGACATGAAGAAGAATAATATGATCACTTTATTCACTAGTGCCAATACTACCCAACAAAATGTCAGTATTGCAAGTAGCTAAGCATTCGCCGCAAAGATCTAGAGAATCAATAAATTCATCCTTTAAGCATTTTAAGCTTGTGAGAAGCACATTATTGAGAGCTGCAAGAAAATACCTCGCTCTTGCGAAATTTGCCTAATTAAGCTCACTAAGGAGGACGAAGAAGAGCATGACTGCTTAAAAGCGATGGCGGAGCTCATTGACTCACTCACCATTCAAGTCAATAAAAATGAGCAGCACATCTCAAGCCTCAGAGAACAAGTTGTCAAGAATAGGAATTTCAACATGTTCTGAAGCGCATAAGATTTTTAAAGAGATGAGAGAATCTTTTCCAGATCCTTAAGTTTATAATGCTGAGATTATCAAATAATTAATTTAATAAATCAGATTCTTTTAATCAGTAAACTTAGACAAATAAATCGTGCTTTATAGTACAACGTAGTAGAGTATACTATAATTTAATTTGAAGTGCATAAATATAAAATGGGCTAAAAATGCAGTTTTTGTAGTGAAAATTCTCGCAATGGCGGAGGTTAGGTTATTCCAGTTCCCAGATCTAAGGCCTCAAAGTCTTTGAAAAATTCTCGATAAAAAGGTCAAAACACAAGCAATCTACTCATCCCTCCCCTCAATTTTTATTTAATATAACTTATAAATTTGAGTAAGGTGTCTTTAGGAGGACCCATTTCTTGCGATAGATAACTAGAATCAACATTCCAAGATGACTTAAACGATTAAGACGAAGGTGATGACTTATTTGTGCAGCCTCAATACTTGATGACAGACCTAGATGATTTTCAAGAAGCAGTGGTAATTAACTCAATCAGTGAACATCGACCCACTTCAAGAGAAGTCAAAGAGCATAGACAAAACTTATTGACTCTTTAAAATAAACTCTACACTCAGTTTAATAAGCTACAGAAGCACCTAGATAGAGTCAGAGCTGGCAAAACTCTCAAAACTAAAAAGAGAGATAGTACAAGCAATTTATGTTATTGCATCTCAAATATGGGGTGGTCGGAAAAGAAACCCATTTTGTCAGAGCAAGAAAATAAATTAGTTAGTTACGAGAGCGATGAGTTGAACTAAACTAGATTCAACACACAAGGAAACTCAAAAGAGTCACCCTCTAAATAGAAGCAAGGAAGGCCTTCTAATATGGAATTCAACGATTGCACAATTTATTCCTCTACTCAACACGAAACTCCCAGAGATTAGCAGGATCAGGAGGACTAAAACATTAGACATATTACTTAAGCAGCAAAGAGATACATGATAAGATCAGAATCTGAGGCGCAGTTTATTGCTTTTGTCGTTTATTTTTTCTTAGTTTGAAGATGTTCTAGTTGAGCGATTTTTGTTAACCTTATCTTTGCATTTTATATTTAACAAGGTCATCATCAGAGTAGAGGGAATCAAAATATATCCCACCTCAAATAGCTTTAAAGACCTTGCAATTTAAATATAGGTACCTAAAGAGGCTAGTCCTGACTAAAGATTTCACATCTTCACCTCCAAAATTATAAAAGTAAACCAGACCACTAATATACTAAGAAGGTAGGAAAATTAAAGTGCTCAGATCTTGAAACTAGATACGATATTCATACTCCTATACAGAGAAAATGCTAATGCAAAGGATAAAATGTTCACTGTTTAAATAAAGTATAATATTATTTTAACTTAAAGTTAGTCTTTTGAGTCTAGACAAGAATGGAAAAGCTATTTCAGAAATAGGCAAAAAGCATACTTTTATGATCGACTAGTTACCAGATTGTCAGATTAAAGAAAAGAAAATCTACATATGCGCTGAACATAACAAGCTGCAAAATCAAAAGAAAATGGGAAAAGGTTTCATGCATAAAAAGCATAACTTAGCTGGAAGAGAGTGAAAGTATGGATGCTTCTTAGAAATTTTAAAAGGAAGTAAACATTGCTAGGCTTGATTTTAAGTTTCAGCTCATTAAAGATGAATCTTCTCTTTTGGAAGAAATCTCTTATTTAATTTTTTGTTTTAGAAATGATTCAGAGAACTTCAGAGAGGCTCTCAGATATTTAAGACGCAGTAGAGCATCTGAATTTTATAGATTAATCATAGAATTTCAACGAGAAAGATATTAAAAACGATTTTAACCCAGGCCTCAAAGACATGGGAAATTTTGTTTCATTATCAGAGAGAAGTTAGTAGTTTAACTACTCTAGGCAAATTGAAGAGAGTCAGGATTTCATCCAAAGCTACTAAATTGAATAAGCTATTTTCAAAGAAGCTTAATAACAATAGAATTTTTAGACTAACTCCCAGACCTTTGATAGACAGCTTTTGAAGAATTAAGGCTGTGGAGCTCAATATAATTATATCTACTTATTCTACTTTTATTAAATGAGCTAATTTTTAGATAAAGAAGAAATTAATTACCGAATTAGATGATTAAAATTGCACTTTTTAGACAATTACCTCTCAGAGATACCCTCAAACTGCAAAGGCAAATAAGATTTATGAGTTGAGTAATAACAGCAATTAAGATAATATTTTTAATGAGAAGTTTAAATTTCTTGGAAATGAATTTTCTTGACAATAGTCACTCATCAATACCTCATAATGAAGTACAAAGCGTTAGAGATAAGAGAGGTCATATAAGAAACAGTAGCTCTCAAGAAGCAGGATTTTACATAGCTTAGCACGACCTCAAGAAATTGGGATTCAAACATCAATAGTAAATGAAGTTAGTTATTGTTTGAGATTATTAGAGTTCAATGTTTTGAGTAGGAATACTGATTTTTATAGATGTAATTTGATATGTTAAAGGTTTCAAAATAATCCGATTTATCTTAGCTTTTTATTAGTTATTAATTCACATAACCACCTGCATTTTACATAATAATTGCTTCTATTTTTAAATGTCGTTTTATATAAACTTAAATTGTAATCACAATAACTCCAAAGGTGGTCTTGGATTTGGAGGAAGAAATTAAAATTGCTTTACAATTATTTTTTGTTCTCTTTTTAAGTTATATTATTTAACTTGTTAATTTATTATAAATAGACTCTTAATAAATAGTCTTTCTTATTTAATGAAATTCTTGTCTGTTGACTTTTTTTTCATAAGTATCAATAATATATTTATAAATTTGTTAGAATTCTAAATAAATGAGGTTAGGAAATTATAATTAAAATTAATGTACTTTGATCCAACTTATTCTTTTATACTCAACTAAGTGTTACATTTTATTGCCTTTAACTAAAGAATTCCCTCTTTTGAATTTAATTGAATTTAGCTTCATAATTGATTTTTTATGTTATAGTACATCGATATGGCTATTATGGAAATAAAAGTGAAAGATGTAATTAAAGATTATATTAAAATGAATTGGGAAGATATCATGTTAGAGAGGCCTGTGTATGCCCTCACCTCAAAGTAATAAATAACTTCTCACTTATGAAACTATAGAAAGAAAACTATGCAGATGCGCTCAAGAAGGAATTCACAGCAGAGTTTCTCACTGACTGAGGACTTTGCTCCTCATTCTCAGACAACAAAGAGATTGGATCACATGCTTCACACTAATACCAATAAACAACTTAATCAGCACTTTAATCAAGATCTGCTGTTGAGTTCTTAGTTCTCAGACCAACATCAAAGATCATCATCCTATTTACCGGCTATCAATTAGAGAGACGAGTAGTACTCAAAGCAAAGAAAATAGGAGGAGGTGTAAGGTCAGGGCTATACTCTGTCTCTCAATCGCTGAACACTCCCCTATCCACGCAAATCTCTAATAATAAGTACATTAGCTTGGTGTAGCATCCAGTTGCAACTGCCACGGATAAAGATGAAAATTCCAGTTCAATCAATCAAGAATATGAGAGCTCCAAGGCTGGGAGAGACATGTTGGATGATTTTTCTAAGAAAAGTAGTATTCAGTTACAAAAAAGTGGTGTAAATGACGACTCAAACGTTAATTCAGCTTTTGACTAGAATATAATTGTCTCTTCATTATCAATTAAAAACTTATTTAAAGAAAAGTTCGTCAGTAAAGAGATATAAATTAAAGCCACATTAAGACTACTAAACAACTGATGTCTATCAATATGCTTCTATTTCTAAACCATCATACTATGAGAAAGGATTTTCCCAAAGGAGGAAAAGTAAAAATCCGTTCAATACTATAAACTAATCACCCAACCATTTAGAGTTAAAAGAGGGTTTGAGGAAAAGTAGCAAATATGATAAGTATCAAAAGCACGATAGGAAATCCATGCCCTAGATAGAAGTTTCTTCTTCTCAAATGTCTTTAGTGGGAGTTAGCGAAGGATAGATTGAATTCAAAAGCAAGATTGGCTCTCATTAGAATAGCTTAAACTTATTTTTCACTTAATATAAATTGCTTGGCAACTCTTAAAAACCCTTTCAAGCACAAGAATAGTATTTCAGGGAGTAATGTAGCTTCTCCTTAATCAATGATCGTTAAACAGGAAGAAATAAGCAGGATTAATCCTGCAAATGAGTCTATGAGCGTCTCTTCTTCGATGATAAAGCTACCAAGAAACTTGCAAGAATAATATTTACTTCAAAATAATCCTAACAAGTTAAATACTTCTAATTCTTAAAACTCACTTAACTCCATGTTCAAGTCATCAGCTATTAATTTGCAGGGGAAGAGAAATGCTGACCATGATAGTTACAACTACAATAACTAATCTTCCAGCTCTGTGATAAATCCCTAAAGAAAGGCTTCGCTTGACAAGGACTATGACACAACCATGATAGGTCCAGACAGTTACAAGGGAGCTAACTGGTCCACATTTGAGCTTATTGCGTAGAATAAAGAAAGCAAAGTTCATAAATAGAAAAGCTGCTTTAGCTTCTCTTAGGGATAAAAAGCAAACAGCAAATAATTCCACAGTAGAGATTTTTATATGAGAAAATTAAGCATTATATATATATTTTATAGATCAATGGAGGTAAGAGAATATTTTTTTGCTTTTTGCTTAATTTCGAATATGCTGAGCAATAGCCCGCCTGTCGGACTCTATGAGCCAGATCTCGAGACAAATCTTAATTATAATTTAAGTATATTTCATTGAGAAGGTGAGAAGAAGCGTAATATTTATTATGCTTTTGTATTTTGATAACAAAAGAGCTATCCATTAAGGATTATCCACCTCGCTTTGATGAGTACAGTTTCAAAAAATAGCTTTAGAATTCTCCTTCAGTTTTCCATGACGTAAGAGACTCTCGCGAAATATCTCACTAAGATGAATTCAAAGCCAAAACAGTAAGTCTTAAGAATTTAATTTTACATACTTCTCTTATAGAAAACTTTCACTTAGAGTAAAAGAAAAGGCTTTCTAAACCAGAGAGGTGAACACGATCTCGTTCCTTCTCCAAACCACTATAACCTAAAATCACTATTTGAGGTAAATAAAAACAAGGCCTTCTTGATTGATAGACCGAGAGAGGTATTCATCCAGTAAACTGATACCAAAATCAAAATCAAGGATGGGTATGGCACAGTTAGCGATAGAATTGTAAACGAGATGAATAGAGGGCCTGGACTTTATGATATTGAAAAAGTTGATAGAGGGAAGCTATCACACGTGAAGTCAAGCTAAGCTTTCCCATTCTTGAAATCTGAAAGAGACTATAAGCACATGAATGTTGGAGACAAAAAATTGAATTTAGCTCCTGGTTAGTACTTTGATTAAGAGCAAGATATGAAAAGGAATTGGATGAAAACAGGCAAGGGGACAAATAGGGCCTACTATGGGAGCAGGTGGCTCTGGTGATCCCAATTTTACAAATAGCATCGGGTTTTAAATCGATAGAGAGTTTGATATCAGAAAGGTAAGTAGCAATCTATTATCTAGTACTTTAAGCTCATTAAAAATATTCTAAGTAAATATAACAAATTTATGAGTATATGAATTATGTATAGATAGACATTTATAAAATAATCTAGAAGAATAGAAGCGCGTTCATTAAAAGTAAGAGAATAGGATAAATTTAGTAGTTTATTGTAATTGTAAGAATATTTAAAAGAGTAGAAGGAGAAGTATTTCAACTATCTTAACATAATGATTATTTCACGGCTTTATCTGAAAGATTGATTTTATTAAAATTTGTTTTATTAATTTTTTGTTTAATAAATTGCAAAATGGAAAAAAACTGACACTATAATTGAATTAATTAAATGTCATAAGCAATTATTAATTTAAAGAGAGAAATCTTTGGAAGGAAATTTTAATTTTTCAAAATGAGTACGATTTGTATTTGTATTCTGTGTGTATTTAATATTCAGGAAATTATAAATTGCTTTAAATGTCAAGTTAGAAAATGCTTGGGTATCACCAACACATTGACTCGGTCAATGATAAACACACAGATGAGCACTCCTCCTTTTAAAAAACATCAAATCAACTCTCCATTATCAGTTCTCATCAACAACATATTCTGTATTAATTTTAAATCAAAGGCAAGAAGAAGGAGAGGGCGTGGGTGAATATAGAAGTCCCGGTTCTGATGCAAATACGAAAAAGGAAAGAAACTACAATCTTGGATATGTCATCAACCATTTCAAATAAAGGAATTTTCATTTTTCCTTAACTTAAACCATTTTATAACAAATTATAAATCAACCTAACGTTGATATCAGCAATAGGAGGCTTTCTGTTCGGGTAAGATCAATCTATTAAATGTAATCATTAAAAAATTTAAAAGAATCTATTCTAAATTATGATTTCAATCTCTCAAATCATTTTAAGTGTTGACACTATGATCGTATTATCTGGAGCATTTTTTAACTTCTTTTTTCATTAGATATGACACTGGTGTTATTGCTGGAGCTAAACTGTATTTCTAAGATGACTGGCCAGACATCTCAGACGCAGAAAAAGGAGTAAGTTTACTTCAAAAATTAGCATTCCAAATTTCCTTTTGTGTTTTGTCGCTTCATCATTTATAAACCTGTTTTAGACTATTGTTTCACTCGCATAATTAGGGTCTGCCTTTGGTTCTTTGATAGCAGGACCCTTTGCAGATAAGGTGGGCAGAAAGTATACTATCCTCGCAGCTGATGTATTTTTCACTATCGGGGCCATCATCATGGGTGTTGCTCCTTCTATCCCAGTTCTTATTTTAGGTCGATTTATATGGGTGCTCACTAATTCAACTGTTATTTAATCAAATTAGTTATAAGAGTCTTAAATATTAAACCGACTATTTTTAATTAAGTTTTTGAAATTTAAGCCCTCGATTTTTTGTAGGAGTAAGTGGATTTTAGAGGATTCCTTATTCTGAGACAAAAATTATAAATTATAAGCTCAATATTATGTTTAGTTCGGTGTAGGAATCGCTGCTATGGTGGTCCCAGTTTACTTGTCAGAAATATTTTTAATACCATATTTTTCATTAAGCATTTTAGAAGCAGCTCCTACTGAGATTAGAGGATCTCTGGTAACTTTCAACGTACTTCTTATCACAGGGGGACAGTTTATCTCTTACTTATAATGAAAGGAATTTTTCTAAAAACAATTTGCTACTTGATCTGCATTCATCTTTGATTAAACTATTTTTGACACTTACTTAAAGTATACACACATAATTTAATTGCTCTCGGTAGAAACTGGAGACTGATGCTAGGCCTTGCCGCAACACCTTCTTTAATCCAAATATTGGGAATGATTTTCATGCCTGAGACTCCAGTTTTTCTCTACAAACAGGGCAAGATCAGGGAGGCTGACAAAGCATTAGGAAGGATCTACAAAAAGCAATTCCTAGAACAAAAGAAAGTAGAGATTCAATAAGAGGTCGAAAGCGTCAAAATAGAAAGCAGAGATCCATTCCTCATTCAGATTAAACATCTCTTCACAATATATACTCGCTGCATTGAACATACAATAAGTTTTTGTTTCCCTCATTTATATTGTGCTGGGAGCAGGCTTGCAATTCTGGCAATAGTTCTGTGGAATAAATACAGTGATGTACTTTGGGCCCGATATTTTACAGAAATCCGGATTTGGTGATTCATCGGACCCCTCTTCACTTCTGATTGCGTCACTACCTTTGGCTGGAATGAATGCTCTAGGCACCCTAGTTGCTATCTTCTATATAGATTAAGTGAATATAAAGTACTAGATTTGTTCAAATAATTTAAGATCTATATCGATAAGTTAGGTAGAAGATACATCATGCTCAGATTAATTCCATTTGTCGGAGCTGCCTTATTGCCATTAATTCATTTGTCTTTTTCTATTAATTATTGGTAATATCTACAGGACTGGGATTAAAAGGTTACGGCACTCTTTAGAGCACGGAAGATGAATTGATTTATTTCATATGTTAAATGTAGGCAAGTGGGTGTCTTTGACTGGAATTCTACTCTACCTGGCGTTCTTCTCTATCTCGCTAGGGTGCACACCTTGGACAATAAACTCAGAAATCTATCCTCTTCATTTGAGAGGAGCAGGAAACTCTGTTTCCACTACTACAAACTGGGTTTCAAACTACGTCGTCTCACAATTCTTCCTTATTGTCACTACTACCACCACTTTAATCGATATTTGAATGAGACTAATAACATATATTGATATTGTTTAACCACTGGGCAAGTTGTGACGTTTGCAGTACTGGCAGGATTTTGTTCATTAGCTTGGTTGTTTGTGTACTACCTCTGCCCCGAAACAAAAGGCAAGCCCATCGAATAAATAGTTCCCATAAAATGCACATTCTATCTTACATACAAACACTTTTGAATATAGTTGAGGAATTGTGCCCCCACACCAAGAACCACCACCAAGAGGTAACAATGCTAGCAGATCACGATGCCGCAAAGGAGACAGACTGACTCTTATATTAGTGCTAGCACTACAACTACAGAACAACTGACTTGATACAACTCAGAGAAATGGGATAGCAAATATTATCTGATAAAAGAGAAAACATATTTCCACGATGAACAACGACAACAATATCAAATTTAAACTCATTATTTCTTTATTTTCGCTATTCACTCAAAATCAGGAATCTAGAAGACAAAGTTCATATAATTTAACTACTAAAACGAAAGCGTCATATGATTTCAAATGTATGCAAAGATAAATTTTAGATAAAATTCTACAATGAAGTAAAACAAATTCTTCAGGAATTATTCAAAACTCTAATGAATATATTTAATGTGGACACAAATATAATTGAATAAGTGATGAGCATGTCAGAATTAAAATTATATATGAAAATAAAGTTAAGATTAAATAAATCTGAATAGAATGGAATTAAGTTAAATAAAATAGCTTCTAATATCTCCAGTCCCAATCACTAATAGCATTTCTTCTCTCACATTTAACTCTAATAAATAATCTTAGGTTAGGCCTAGTTCAGCGAAGGTTGCTTCTTTGGGAAGACCTCTCTCTGGAAAATAGTTGCAGACTAAAAATACGAGTAGAGCTGTAAATGTAGATAATGGTTTGCAAATTAATGTTGAAAATTCCAATGATTACCACCTTAGAAAGATCCTAGCCAAAGAAAGAGTTCTCTAAAGACAAACTACTAACTATCATAGCAACAAAGAGATCTACAAAAGCTAATCAAATCTCAAAGATAATAAAAGCAATATGCCCGATTCGAAACTAAATAAGGATGGGAGCAAGTAAAACTTGGACATTAAGAGTTAAAACGAAGGGAAAAGCTAGATGAAGATCGAAATTGCATAACTGGAGGATAAACATTCTCTCAAAAGTGCTGCGATTATTCTCAGTGATAGATTTTATGTTTGAATATTTGAAGATAGATTTCAATAGTCAATCCCACCTCTTGATATACAAAAGGGCAATCTCTTCTCAAAATAGGCTAATGATTACTACAGACAAAAGTCAAATAGACTACTTCAAGAAGCGATCAGCCAAAACTAAAAACCAAAACGCCCCAATTCCGCAAAAGCTAATTAAATCAGCCAGATTGTTTCTAACTTATCAATGAGTAGAAACGATGGATCAGGAAATAAATCCCAAAACAATATAGATAGCAGAAATATTCCAAAAGAGTATAATTTTGAGACACCAAAAAGATCTTTAGGGAAAATAGAATCGCATAACACTCAAGCTCAATCAAATCGCTCGTCATTTTAATTTAATGAAGAGATTGCAGGTCTCTTCTTCACAAGCTAGATCCTCATTTAAAAGTCCTTAATATAATCCAATAATATCTGGCAGTTCTATAAATGAGCCTCCCTACTAACAAGCTTTTGCTCCTTTAATTGGTGAATTAGTAAAAGGCCATCATTAATAGAGAAGGGAGAGATTAGATAAAGAGGAGGATAAAGTTTAGAAAGTCCAAGAATATAAGCAGCTGCTGATAAGCTAGAGCCAACGCAAAATAAGAGAAGGCTTTACTAATTTTGACATAATAAACTTTGAGAAGAAGATTCAACGGATGCCATTTAAGAAAGAAAATCTGGGCAAAGTTTTCGATTTTTATAATTCTTGTATTTTGATTGTAGATATTTAGGATGAAATCGAAAGAATACATCTTTTATTCTTTTAATTCAAGAAAACAAGTTTAGCTTAGAAATTTTAGCTGTTCAAATTATTTAAGTTGTTATAGTTTTCTAGGTAGGTTAAGAAGCTATCAAAAGATTACCTCAATAAGATCAAGATTAATTTATTTTAACCAAATTAATCTCTATTTCTTAATTAAATTTTTCAAACAAAGATAGTACTGAAATTTTTTTCTTAGAATTATACTTATTTTTATGAGCTATGATTTAAACTTGAATATATTATTATAAAATGAATTCGATTTAGAGAGAGCTACATTTCACAACTATTAGAAGAGTTACTTAAAAAAGATTGAAGATAATTAGGAAGTGTTTAGGCGCTAGAGTGGGATGTGCTCTAAAAGAGTAGACCAAGCTAAACTACATAACTTTATAAATGATGCCCTCAGAAAGGTTTGATTTGTTTATTTTCTCAATATTTTCCCAACATTTTCACACATCGTCATTTCATATTATGAATTTCATAAATTTTATTTCTAAAAAGTTTTTATTAAATTTATTAAAGTAGATAATATGAATAAGGGGACTTAATATTTTGTCTTTATTTAATTGATATGATGTGTGGAAAAATTTGCACTTTTGCCTTAGAAATACAAAGTTAAGGATTAAAATTCTTCAAGATTTATTTATTTTAGAATCACCCACCAATTTAATTAATGTTAGTTATTTATGTAACAATAATACTTGTCACTAATGCTAATCCATTATTTTGTAAGCAATTTATTAAATGCATCTTTAGTTCTTCACTTTTGGTAAATAATTATTTTAGTTTATCGTAAGTATAATAATCATCTATAAAAGTAATTATTTAATTTACGACTATTGTTTTATATATCATTTGTTAAAAACTACTTAGCTGCATGTTTTTATTGTTTGGATAATTAGATTTGAATAGTAAAAATAATAATAAATAAAATAAATAACAATGGATAAACTCTTAAGAATCCTCAAGCTCCCATAATTGAATTACTTCTTTTCAAGAAATGGGGGAGGGGAACTGAAATTCTCAGGATTAAAATAAAATTTTTAATATGCTTGTAGTTACTATATATTAACAATTAGTGGTGAGGTTCTCATTAATCGCTTTTAAATTTAAAATATAAAGTTAAAGCAATTTATATATAAGGTTTAAAACTACAAAAATAAGATGTATTGTTTATTTTCGAAAGTGCCCCTCTAAAAATCTTTAAGAGGCGTATTTGCTTAGCTAATAACCAAACTCATCCAATTTATTCTTACCAAGGTATGTTAATTCCCTAATCAATAAAATGATCAACATAAATCATTTCAATACCATCACTCCAATAAAATGCTAATCGAAGTTATAAAATTTTAATGGCCTAATTTCCATTTAGTACAAAGCTAAGAAATTGAAAGAGAAATTGGAAGTAGCAGGGTGCTCTGAAGACTGGGTGGAGCTGGCACGAAGTCTCGACTAGCTTGAGGGCAAGGATTTGTGGAAGCTGAATCCTAGATCATCCTTATATGACTATGAGCGAATCAAAGATAGGTACCACTGCATGAAGTCACTTAGACAGGATAAAGACATCAAGGGACTAGTTAATTGTCTCCGTTAAGACTTGTTAAAAATTTAGGAGGGATAGCCACACCGGAGTTATATAACTAATGCTATCTGGGAACGAAGAGACTCATTGAAAAGTATCATAATGAAGTAATCGAGTGCATAAGATTCATTTTCTACTACAAAGGACAGAAGATTAACATGGATTAGAAACTTGAGTTCTTTTCTGAAACGAGGCACTCCTTCGGAAGAACCGCTCTTCTTCTTAGTGGAGGAGCTTATAATAATTTAATTTTTAGCTACTTTTGGAAGATTCCATATTGGTGTAATCAAAGCACTCTGGGAATAAGACTTGATTAAAGTTTTATCTTATTTTCTTATTGATGCCTCGGATAATTTGTGGTTCCTCAGTTGGAAGTATCATCGGAGCTATAATATGCTGTCGAAAGTATGAGGAGATAGGAAAAGTTCTTGAGCCCTCGCAGTATGTTGAAAATCCATTTCTCAAGTACAAGACCAAGAACCCTCTTTAAATTCTCACTAACTTGTTTTCAGGCTAGTCAGTACTTGATTCTGTGCATCTCAAAACCCTGCTTTAAAAGCTGCTTGGCAATGTTACTTTTAAAGAAGTCCATGATAGATTCAAGTGGAACCTCAATATAAACTTGTAAAATGAATTTTCATTAACTGCATCACTCTTAATGAGTTTAACTGTTACAGATGCAAATAAAGTGGATGAGTCACGCCTATTGAATTACTTAACGACTCCAAATGTAGTTGTGTGGTCTGCAGTGCTTGCTTCTGCAGCTATTCCTAGTTTTTTCGATCCTGTGGAGCTGATAGTGAAGAATGAGGGTTAGGAGGAACTAGAGCCCTATCATGTAGGATCTAGAAGAGTTTACTACATAGATGGCTCGATTGGAAGAGATCTACCGATGCAGAGAATGTCAGAACTTTTCAACGTCAATTCTTTCATCGTCTCTCAAGTTAACCCCCACGTTGTTCCATTTGTAGCAGAAGATGGAGGAGGCATTCTCGAAAACCATTTTAAAAAGCGCTTCACAACCACCCTTAAAGCCATTCTGGGAATGAGATCAAGCACTTTATCAATCAAGCAGTTACTCTGGGCTGCCTCCCACTTTCAATTCAAAGATTGAGCTACCTAATCACTTAGTAGTACAAAGGCCATGTTACTTTAGTTCCAAAAACTAAGATGGCTCACTATAGAAATATTCATATTGGTATATTGATAAATTGAATTAATATTCTTGTTAATCCTTCAAGGAAAGATTACGAGGAGGCCATCAAATGCTCCTATAACTGCACTCTACAAAGTAAGATAATCTATAAATACGTTATTGCTTAATTTTCTAATTAAAGAGTGCTTATTAACCATTAAATTATAGAGCTGTCGCTGATAAGAGCAGTTTTTGGGATAGAGAGAGAATTTGATAGATACTATCAGAGGTTGAAGCAATCACTGAAGGGCGAATCTAATCAGGAGCAGTAACTAAACGATTTCAATTTGATAGAGTATACGGCATCACGACCAGGTTAAAATCATCATGAATTCTAATGGGATGAAGATGAGGATAATGAAAATTTAATTGTCTTTACTTTTCAAATTAAAAATATAAATGACCTAGAATAATTAGAAAATAGACATAATGAATTGGTCTGCTACATATCTAAGACTCACAAAAGCACTATTGATTTAGAGAGGATGAAATAAGTTTTATGCTAGGGCACCACTCCTCATCATGAAAATTAAGATCTAAATAGAATTTTAATTAAATAAAAATCTCTAATATAATACTCAATCCAAATATAAACAAGCTACAATTATGATTCAATTTGGATCTATTTAGAGAATAATTAAAAAAAAGAGATGTTTAAATCTATCTTTAAACTTCAAACTAGAAGTTTCTCATATGGCTTTCGACCCTTTTAACCTTTGCAAGATCATCAAAGGAGATTGCAAGATCTAGGACTGACTCTCTAGGTCTTAGATGAAGATATTTATGAAGGGACAGCAAAACTTATCGACCAAACTTTCTCTGAATTTGAACCCGCAAATCAGATATTTTCAGTACAGTAAGGATAGATGTTCGAGTTATTCCTCAGCTTAAAAAACCACTGGCTATCCTAATTTATTTTGTTTGGCTTCAGCAAGGTACCTAACTGGCCATCCTTGATAAGGAGAAGAAAGTTGTAGCTGGCCTTATTATGGAGGATTTAGTTAGGGAAATACCAGAAGGATCATATCCAACTGCCAAACCACTTCAAGAGCTCTTTGAATATCTGGAATCTCTCTATAAAAACTAAACGAAGCAGCATTTGAGGGGAGAGGTTAGTCATATACTGATGATAGCAGTAGATGGGAAATATCAAGGTCAGAAACTTGCTAACATCATTATGCCAGAGGCAATTAGACTTGCACAGTAGAGAGGATACAAAGAGATTGTGGCAGAATGTACCTCAATTCGAAGCCAAAACTTATTTGAGAGATTCTGTTTCAGAGCCACTTCTGAACACAGCTACATCCCTCTCATGGATTAGAGAAAGACTGATGAGAAAGTCAGATCCAAGATAGCTGAGATCTTTGGCAACAAAGAACCAAAGCTCAAGTTGATGCACAGATAACTGTGAGTACAAGGTGGTTGAGATGCCATTCCAATATCACTAAGGATCCTGCTGTATCTAAATTCTTATATCAATACCTTTCATGATTCAAGTTAACTCATAGTTGATTCGATTTAAGAAGCATTTAGGATATTTCCCTTTTTATTAAATTTCTCATCATGAAGAGAAAGCTATGCTAAATTAACTTCAGACCTCTAGCAGAGGTCAGTTTGATCTAGAGAATAAGCAACTTGAGGAAAAGTTCAATAAGTACTACTACTATAATAGCCAGCAAAAGGCTGGGTAAAGACAGTTTTAAGCTAGAGGAGGAATTCCCAAGGTTGACTCAATGGCAACTATAATGAGTGTGAACAGTTAAGACTTCTTTGGAAGTGAGGCTGGAGATGAGGTCGGACACTAAGATCTGGGTCAAGAATATTTCGATGAATAGGAGGAGGAAAATCAGGAGTATCTTTATATATCATTTGTGATTATTATGAATTGTAAATATACTTTAGCGAGAGGTGGGCTAGACAATATTAGGAAGAGAAGGAGCCTATAAAGGGGCTAATATAGCTTATGATATTTAAGCATAGAGAGGCTAAAAATAGTAATTTCAGGCCAACCTTTACACTAATAGCTAGAATAAATCAAAGTTCCCACAAACATCTCAGGTTCTTTTTAATTCAATGAATAGAAACTTGAGGAAGAATACTTAAGATGATGAGAATCATGCTGAAATCTTAAATCCTAATAAAATTCGCAATGGAATTCCTCCTACAATAAATAATTAAATGAGTGGCTTGAGGAAGAATGACAGTCTCTTTTTACTTTAGAATGAGTTTCTCAGCTGATAGATATGTTGATATCAATTTGTAATCATAAGAGCTATATCAAGAATTTGTGAGCATAGCTAAGAGTTTTATTTCTTAATGCACGAATTCAAGTATATTATGTGCTAACTTAACGAAAGGAGATATAAGGTAAATGCTGAATTGCAAGAAATCCATTCATCACTTAAATTATGTTACATAATATCTATAGATTAAAACTCTATGCAAGGTTCAATTGAACATCAGGTTGAAACTTTTGCTCTAAGCTCTAAGATTATCAAGAGGTTACTGATAAACTTTGTCCTCTATTTTAGAATACATTAAGAATATAAACTATAATTTATTAGCCTGGTCCTGGGATGTCATACTTCCCCTTGTCTATATATGATCCATGTTCAAAGCGCTTGCTTTTCGTAAAGTAGTCAATATTACTGTTTGGCTTTGGCTTAATGCTCATTTGTTTCTCGATGTCGTAGTAGCCTGGACCTCTTGCAGGACTCAAGTTGTCTCTACCCTAATCCATACAATAAATATAAGAAATATAATTGAACTATAGTTTATAGAAGAGTCAAATCTTTTAACATCTGAATTAAAACCCAAAGGTAACTTGGATTCCTATCCATCTGAAATCTTCTAAACTCTTCTAGCTGTTACAACACTCACTACTGATCCATTTCTCACCAAGCCACGTTTGCTTTCTCCTCCTTTATCTTTTCCTAAACCTAAATCGTTTTTAACTGCTTAGCCCTCAAATACTTTTTCCAAGTCTAATTTCAAAGGAGTGGCAAAAGCATTTTTGTTTTCAGGGTTGTATGAGCCAACAGGAGGTGAGTGCTCGAGTAAGGGCTCAGATATCCTTCTCTCTGTATCTTGAGCTAAGAATGAGGAGCTTCCACCTGCTAAGATCTCATTTTTCTTGTTGAGTAAAGCCTAGATAGACTGCTCTGGCTTATATTATCCAGGTCCAGGGACTTTTAAATCCCTTACCAGAAATCTTTTCTCATATGAACCAAATGCAGTAAGTTGCTTGTTGTGAGATCTGGGATTTTTTAGTGCTGAAATGCCTAAATCAGTATTCTTATAAAAGCCTGGTCCGGCAGTTTCTTATCTCGAATGTAAAACCTATCAATCTGGGTGTCAAAGGCAACTTGCTTGAACTTAATTTTTTGCCCACCAACCAGATCAGATTCAACTTGCTAATAGCAGCCAGGCCCCCTTCTCAAATATAATTAGAAAGCATTGTGGCTTAAATATTCTCTACTTTAGCAGACTATCTAAATTTCTCTTAACTTGAAATCTCTCAGCCTGAGATCCAAAGAATTGAAACTTAGAAGGTCTTTGATCTTACTAAAAACTCGAGAATGAATTTTAGTCTAAATATTAGCCAGGTCCTGGGGTCATTTTATCTAGCATCCTCTCTAGTTAGAGCTCATCATCTGTTTCCTCCCAAATTCCGAAGAAAGTATCCTCTATTTTTTCTCTAATAGCTACCTCTTCGTTCCTATAAGGCTGTTGATGAGTTTAGTATTTAGTTCTATTAGGAGGACTAGTACCTGCTCCAACATTTCTAGACCCTAAGGTTACGCTTGAGTTCTTATTCAATTAAGAATAGCTGCGCTTAGTAGTTGGCTAGGTTGACTTATTATTTGAGCGATCATGATGAACTAATGAGGAAAAGGAGGAAGGCTTTAAGGGCGGTTACTATTTTTAAAGAATCTTAAGTTTCATGCTTGAGTTGAGATGATTAGATCTTACCGTTTGACTCAATTATAAACTGTTCTCTGAATGGAGATCTATATTGGCTTGCGTTTCATAAAGATTTATGTGCAAAAATATATTCTAAAATTTTCATCAATATCAAGTTATTGCTTCCCTTAAGTGGATAGGTTAATGATTTAAGAACTCTCTATCTTTTTAAGTGATGTCTGTGTCTCTATAGTTTATATATGCTTTCTGTTAGATAAGTTGATATCTTCTCCTTGATCAAAAGAGGTATTTTTCTTTTTAAGGCTAGTAAATGGTTGTCTTTCACTATCTATCCTATCGTTTACATCATCAATTGTTGATGACTTCTTACGGTATTAAGCAATATCTCCTTAACTTTAATTTCTAGCTCCATCTTCACCCCTAATCACAGAATCATGAAAAATGCTTAACATATCTACTTAATGGTATTTCAATATGATGGCTGAACTAACTCAACTTCTGCTTGAGTCTAATCTTATTTTTAATTAAAGGGTCAACGCTAGAGTATCTCTTAGTCTGAGAAGCGAACATAGATGAGGGATAGTTTGGGTTGTCTTTGATTTGCGGTAGTTCTGAAGGCTTCTAAGGATCGTAACTCCCTGGACCTAGGATGCTTGCACTTGCCTTAATTAGAGGAATCAGCTTTGGCTGATATTACTCGGTGATCTCTATTCTCTTGCTGCTATCTTACTTGTAAGGAACCAGCTTGGAAGTATTCCTTGTGAGAAGAGTGTCAATATTTATATGAAATGTATTCATAAATATTTTTGTAGGCGCCTGGACCTCTTAGCTCTTCAGGCTTTACTTTGTTGCTCTCCAAGGCTTTTAATGAGACCACATGGTAGCCATCATTTTGAACTTTGTATCCGAATCTAAAGTCCCCAGAAGGAATCGAAGGCGGTGAATGATGAATCAGTAGCTAAGACTAATTCTTCCGATTTTGCGTCTGGTAATCAATCATAGAGCTGTTTTCTTTCTTGATATTCAAATTAGTAAGTTCATGCAGACTTGTCATCGCAGGAGGATTTCTCATTTGAGATCTTGCTCTCAAAATATTGAGGCTCTTGTTAGATTTAATCCAATTATTTTTTTATTCAACATCATAAGCACCTGGACCAAGATTTTAGTAAGCTTAGGTAGCACTAGCTCCCTAAGCTCCAACTATTAAATAGGCTATATGTTTTACATTTTCAATTATAAAAACTGTTGAAGAATTGAACCTCTCTTCCTTGGATATAAAACCTGGTCTATGTTACGATTGAATCTTTTGAATTATGCTATCCACAAATGAAGGATTAGTATTCTATTGTTGATATTTTTCAAAACCGGAAGTAGGATAATACACTCCAGGACCTAAAATGAATGATTAGTCTTTAAAGTTGTATTAAATAAAATGAAACTGATAATAAAAGTTATTGAAATTCAGTATTACCGGGATTTACATTTGTGACCTCAGATACTTCTCTAATCTTAGAACTCTAAAATGGAGCTTAAGCTGGCTTAGTTGGACTGAAATCCTTGTGTCCTAAATATACTCCAGGACCTAGGTTTGGATTTTTTTATTTTTCAATCATAGAAGCAGGTACATTATCTGCTTTAAAAGCAAGAACTCTCTCACTTTTGGAGACAAAAGCCATTTAATCTCAGATATTTTTAATTGATATCTCTGTTTTATTATTTGCTTAATTTTATTTCTTAGCTTAAATAAGATGAATGATGATTGATTTTTTACAGTTAACTATTAGTGGAGAATAATTATTCCTATGAAAACTTCAAACTTATTGTGTATATAAACTCTTTAAATTTTAAGAATATGCATTATTTTAATAAATAAGTTTAATTATGTAGCATATTTAAGCTACTGCATGACATCTATATTTCTTTGAATTTTGATCTTACTAGCCTGCCCTTTTCTTTTCTTAGATTTTGATTTAATAACTACATTAACTGCGTTTGCCTCATCTGCCATTTTCTTAGAATCAGTTTCCTCTGTCTTCTATGGGCTGGAAACTGCTTCTTCTAAATTGACTCTGTCTTCAAATTATTATTGGTCTCTTCTTTCTTAGTTAATCTAGCTCTTTACAATCCGCTCTTGTCGCTAATCTTCCTCTTTAATTCTAGCTCCTCCCTAAGAAGAGTAAATATCCAATTTGCTCTATCCCAACTCACTAAGCACTTAACTTTACAAGAGAGAATTAGCCATTCCTCTAGAGTCAGTTCCTTTCACCTATTGAGTGAATTGCAGATGAGACATGTAGAGTGGCTACATTCTTCTATCAGAGGCTTTGAAAGGGATCTTGTGAGTATTTACGCTTGACAGTTTATTGAGGATGCTTACATCGTCACCTCTTAGTGAGGTTCCACTTGAAACAGCAGATGGAATAATCTTTAGTCTGGAAATTTTCTCCTTAGATCTCGCAGATTCCAAAACTGGATTAAGGACCATACTCTCTCTAGAGATCCTGTCATTTTAAGAAGGAGTTAAAAACGGGATACGCTTGAAGGCATTGAAAGCAGTTGAGTTTTAAGTAGTTGACGCCAGTCCTCTTTTCATTTAAACTGAGCCAACAGTTTGATAAAATTTACTTTAAGTTCTCTACTCTAGCTATGATTCGTTTCTACTAGCTGTTTATCCACTTAAAGCTGTGGTTCCTCCATTATCAGAAGGTATTTCAGAAGAAAAAGGATTGAAATTGTTCTTGTAGATTGATTTTATGTTCGGCAGAGATAAGTTTAAGCCTTGATTTCCAAGCATCTAGCTCTAGTCAGACGCACTTTTATTCTTATTTCTTCTCTTCTGCTTGCTGATACTTTTCTTTTTAATTATTCTTTCAAGTAGTTCCTAAGAATAGATAATTAAATATCAATTTGTTTATCCTTGCTTTGCTGGAATCTTATTTCATGGTCTTATCTTGACCTTTGAATCTAGTCTAGGCGCTTATCAAGAGACTCGTCACTCTTTGATTCCTCTCAAGCATAGTGGTGATCTATTTAGAACGGAAAAAGCAAATAGTTTATTATATCTACTTCTCTTGGAGTGAGGGCATTTGTAAAGCTTACTACATCCTTTGCATACTCAACTCATTTCGCGAAGTTTTTCCAAAAGTGTCAGTCAGCAGGTTCTATGATTAAGCATTAGAAAATTGCTTTATCTGCTCGATAGATGACGTCTGATAAAGCCCATTTTTACTGGGAGTTTTATCATCACTATCTTCGTGTCTAAAGTTCTTATTATTCTTAACTACAGAGTCTCTTTTCTCTAGAGACCTTTATAGAAGAGATAACCTGCCTTGATTATCTTTGAGCTTAGTTATAGTGGGTCTTGCCTACTGTCTGTTAAAATTTATGTCCTTATCTATGACCTCTTAGTTCGTAAAATTTTGAATATTTTCGTTGGTGATGAACTGACCATTTGAAGAAGCGTTTCTCCCATTTTTAGATCCTTTTCTTGAGTTACTATGGCTTGGCGATCGTTGCATAACATGCAACTGAAGCATATCAGAATTCATTCCAGCACCTCCTCTAATGTGAGAACCCTCTTTGTTAATAACTGGTGTGAGATTTATGAACTATTAAGCTAAAAGAGTTAATTTAAATTAGCTGGGTGCTATAAATCAGTGTGATTGGCAGTTGAGCGACTGAATTCTGCCAAACCATTTCTAGTTAATCCATACTAATTCTTCCTTAAACTTTCTCTTTCGTGTGGTTCAAACCCTCCATTGATTCCACTCTCTTCTACACCATTGAAGCTAACTTTCTTCTAAGGCTGAAATAGAGAGCCGTGCATCATCATATAGTGTTGTATCTATTACTACTGCATTCTTCTGTTATACTCAGGGCTGTTACTAGAAACGGAGTATTTTTATTTCCTAATCTAGGATCCATGGCCGAAAAACTTCGCAAACTTCTTTTACTTCTATAGCTGTAATTGTTCGTGAGCTTAATCAGGGTCCTCACTTTCAAGTTCTCTAATAAACTCTGCTTTTACTTTACCTCCATACTTATCTTCTAACTATTTCAAAAAGGCTAGTCTCTATTAGGCATCTTTAAGTACTTCATTATTTTATGCATTTGAGCTGTAAAAAAAGCAAAGATTTATATAAAATTTAAAGTTTAAGCTGTCAAAAATATTCTTATAGAGCTTGATTTTTTCATTAAGAGTAGAGAGCTCGAGATAAAATGTTGAGTATTTCTTTGTCTTTTCATAGACATCCTTGCTCAATATATTTTTAGCTGTCCTTCTCCATGTCAATGCTTGCTATTACTCCAGTTCTTCCTCCTCTTCAGTTAAAAGTAATGCTCCAGATTCCTCCTATGAGTTTTTTAAGTTCGACTAAGTTTTTGCCATTTTTTATTTACCAGACTGCTATTTTGAAAAAGCGTTTGCATACTGAGATCTTTGCATCTCCCTATCAGGATTATTAAGATCTTGTTTATCAGGGCTATTAGATTAGAAACCTTCAAGAGCGTTATTGCTGCTCTCTCTTCTCATATCTTTAACCAATCTTCCCTTACTCATTTACCTATTTTAGAGATCTAAAGCAGTACCTGCTGCTGCGCTTTCATTTCCCTCGTAGATAAGTCCCTCATATCTTAGTTTCTGCAATTACTTATATTTTTCATTTTGGGGCTTGCCTGGGTTTAATCCAGTGTTAGCCCTTACTCTTTTTGAAACTATCTCTAATTTGGAGAAACTAAATGCAACTACTGATTCATAATTTGCTGTTTGTGTTATTTAAATATTAAAATACAAAATTATTTTTAAATGCAAGCCTTTTTTAATTTTTCAATAGAGCAATTTTGAACTTATCCTTGGAGGACTTTTATTTTCTTTACTTTTGAAACCCTAATCCTCATACTCTTTATAATAAATTAAACTTTAAATTAATGAATTGATAATCTTCTCATTTGTAATTAATTTACAGAATAAAATTAAAAAGTTAGCTTAAGAATAACTTTTTTTAATTTTATACTCAATTGATTATAGATTGGAGTTAGAAAAGTTAGAGGATGAAGTCTATTTATTTCCATCCTCATTCTTATTTAGATCTGCTCTGCCGTTATTTAAAATATAAATTTATTAGGCTGTGGCTTGATCACCTTAATTTGAGGGTTATTAGATTTAGATCTCATTTATAATTTATTTTATTATAATTTCATGCTTATAAAAGATAAATCTTAATTGCCTCCGGATTCAAAAATACTGGTTTCATTTAAAAAGGTAGCCGCAAAATTTTAAGCATTTATTTTATTCTTGAAACACATATTCAGCTATGCAGAATAATAGATAAAAATACCGAAATTGATATTTAAAAGTTTAAAAAGCCTTAAGATTAAATTCTAATATAAGCTTTAGAGGCTTATATTTATCTCTAGTTATTATCATTAGTTGTTTTACCTGCTGTGAAATTCTGAACATGAACATAGAGAAGGAGTCTATATTAGGTAAGAGAGAGTATAATCTTACGAAAGCGGAATGAAGAAGAGAGTGGCTATGAACAGCACCACACAAGAAACTGAAATTATAACTGCTTCATAGGTGCAAGACTCATATATGCAAATTACGCCTAGTGGCTTATCTTCTAACCAATACTAGCCTTGTTCTTATATTTCTGAGCCCTCATTAGCGCCTAGTATAATTCCTCTGATTCCAATTCCAATTGTAAAAATCAACATCATCCATGTGAACAGTAAGAACATCAAGAATGCTTTATAGTATAAAAATGAGGAAGCTATATTTAATGCTCCATGATTTCTGATACCAACGCAGTTATTTATCCAGGGACAGTGATGGTCAAAGCGTTCCACACATCTATTGCAGATTGCACAGTGGCGAGATCGAGGAGTTCTTATCACAAGACAGTCAGGACACAGCTCAGTAGGATTGAATTTTTGCATTAAACTTTTAGTCTGAAATTTAAAATAGGAAGTAGAATGTTCACTTTTAGTTTAGCTCTAGAAAATTGAGAGTGCTGTTTTTTTCTTGTCTCACATATCCTGGATCTTTTGCAGAAGCTAAGATTGCTGTCAAGGTAACCACACAAGCAAAGACGAGAGAAATTATAGGATATAGAATTCCAGAAATAACTAAAGGAAAGTTAACTTCCATGATTAATCTTACTTGGATAGATGAAAAAGTATAGTAAGAAATTTGCAAACAGGAGAAGAGACCCAAAAATTGCTTAAGTTTTATGGTTTGGCTTTAAAGGAACGAGTGGCGTTTTAATCATCAAGCATTCCCAATAGCTTGGCTTTCTCTAATGAAAATTTATTGAAGAAGAAACAATATCTTACCAGCATTATAACCAAATCGGTGTGGACTGAGTCAGGAATATTATCTGGGATATGATCAGCTGCTGTCCTTCCATCATTATCAGTTGCAAGTCTATTAGCTCCTTTCAATAACAAAGCTCGAACTGGTCTCGTAGATCTTAGCGTCTCAACTGATTTAACAGCGAGATGAAGCGGAGTGAAACCTTTTTAGTCCTTTGCCTCAAGATCAGGATCCATTGCGAGCAGATAGTTTAGAGCAACTTCTGAGCGGGAGTAGCAAGCCCAATGTAGAGGAGTTGATTGTCTGAAGTCTCATACATTCACATCTATTCCCATAAAGTTAAAATAGAAGATAAGCCCAGCGTTTTGTAAAAGTACAGTGGGATAGCTTAATCCCCTTAAGCAGCAACGTGCATAACTGTAGATCCAAATTTATTCTGCTTCTTGACATCAGCTCTTGTATTTTCGATAAGGAACTTTATGAGATTGAAATTTCCGTGATAAGTTGCAAAATGAAGGGCAGTGAATTCCTCGTCTGTGCTTTGGTTCGCCCACTCGCTTAACTTAGTTCTTTTCTACTCGAATTTAAAGGAAGTGAGATTGTAGTCTAAAGCGTGGTTATACAGAATTTAAAAGATCAATTAAAGAAGAATCATGAAAGCTTCCTCAGAGTTTTTATAGCAGCAAAAAGCCAATGTAGTGAACTTTCTTGCATCTGTCATTTCCATAACGTTAACTTCTTCTCTTTCTTGCTGCAGATAACTTTTCAATCCACCAGTGTCATTTTAAGTGATGAACTTGAAAATTTGCTCGCAGTGACGTTTGCCCCAATCTGAGAGAACTGTACCGGGCTGTATATTTGACACAGGCATAGTGTTTTAAGTCTTCTTGCTGCTGCCTCTTTAACTTCTTCCATTACTATACTTTGGATTGGGTAACTATTAATCTTAATTCTGATCCATGTAATTATTAAGTTAAAAGTAGTATATAACTACACATATTAAATCCACTCCAGAAGGGACTCCATGAGTTGTAATAAGAAGCTCAGTATTAGGGCTTGTTGATTTGGCATTGGGGTTATTATCACTGTATTTACGCTGAGTATTGATAGGAATTGGAGCCATGATAACGTTGCTGTTCAAATTTCCAGTTATTCCACTCGCACAGCATCCTCCCCCGTGCACGTGATGATTGTTATTTGCTGCATTACTATTAGAATAACCACTTCCTCCGCGCGAAGGAGGGCGAGGGATCTATCTTGCATTTTTATCTAAGAATAGTATTTGATCCTAGCCATTATTAATAATGATCTGCTGCTACATTGAGTTATCGCTTCCATTAGTTTATGAGTGATCTGGGAAGCCAGCAGTGCCGTTCTGATGTTAAGTGAGACAGATAGTGCTTGTCTTAGAGCCGTCATGCTCGAAGTGCACCCCTTCTACTAGGGTGTGAGTGTTAGACTGATGATACTGCTAAATCAAATTTGCTCAAGCCTTTCAATATAGAGATGAAGTTTATAATATATTGTTTCTATCTTAATAAGTGAGAATTATGCTCAATTATGCACGAGAATACTTACAGAATTAAACCTTAAAACAATAAGCGAGTATTTTAAATGGGCCAATTTAGTTTGTTGATTAAGGGAGAAACTTAGGAAGAAGAGTACCTCCGAACTCTGTCAACTTCGTCTAAGCTCTTGTCTTACTAGCCACCTGAGACTCCTGATTAGCTTACCATAGATCCAGCTCTAGAGCCAATCTAGTCATGGTATAAATCTTCCAAGGGCCTTGTATTTCCTCCTTAACCTAATTCATTAACTATAAAATCTGTCTAAATTCCTTTGTAAGACCAAGAATTTCCTCAATAAGGTATTATAGAAGGGAAAATCCTGATTTCTTTTCATGAAGTCAAATTATCTTAGAAATGTTTTTAATCTACTCAGATTAGTCTGATTTATGAGCCAATTTCTTACCTTATTTATTTTAAGTCTTGTCATCGTCCTCTCTGTTTTCAGAATTCTTTGCTTCATCTTAATAGCCTGAAGGAGATTCGGCTTATTATAGTTCAAAATTATGGTAATTAAAGAATCACTTTGAATATAAAATAAGTGCAGATATTTTGTAAAATTTTCCTATTCAAATTTAAAAGATATAATAAACTTACTCAAAGCATAATATGTATTTTATTAATTGTTGATTCTCTTTTTGGATTTATCTCAATGAATAATTTGACTTCATTTTATAAATTTATTAAGTCTATCTATTCATTTTATCAAATTATGAGTTGAGGAACGTTCTAGAAGCACTCTACGCAAAAGAAGTATTGAAATTAAGTATTATTTTTAAATTCAAAGCAACACAGTCTTTAAAATGGATGAGTTTTAGCGTGAATTAGCAGAACTGCAACGAATGGCCTCCCTCAACTAGCAAGAAGGTAATGGTGGACCACAAATGTAATATCTTATAACTATTTTGTAAATGCCATAGTTCCCACTAAACTTCATGAACCAAGGAGCAAATAAACCAAAGGTGCACCTGCATAACCAGGAAGTTTACCTCCAGAACTTAGTGGCTATTCTCATGAGTAGCTCTTACAGCTTTACCAAATCATTTTATCTAATACAATAAGTTACCAATAGATAATGTCTGGGCAAGTGCCGCCTGAATTGCAGACTCACTATGAAAACTACACAGATGCAAATGGAAACCCAATTATTGACTCAGAGGGAGGAGCTATGATTCAACCTACTCCTGGCTTTGTTGTCAAGACTTTCAAATGCAAATTTTGTTATCCCATTTAATTAGACTAAGGACTCAACAGGTCAAAAGGTATTCATAAATATGACTCTACATGATATGGTGGATCCATTCGAGGAGAAGCCCATTCCAGAAGGAGATCGAGAGAAGTTTGAAAAATCTGAGTCAGGAATTCGCATTCCACTCTCCATGGGATTACTGAGGGAAGACTTTGACAAGAAGGGAGGGATGGCTCAAGTTGCAGATGTAATCTGGAATCCAAAGACCATAGAAAGATGCAAGATTGATGCTCAATTCAGACAGATAGTGGTTGAACTCGCTTTTAACTACTTACTATAAAATAATAGTTTAAGAATGTAATAGTAGAACTACTTTGCTTAGAAATTCGGGAGGGAGCTAGATCTCAGATTCACACTCCCTAAGATGAAGTACAAGGGAAAGACAATACAGTATCAAAGAGTAAGGGCTAAGAAAGGCCCAAAGATTCAAGAGATGGCAAGTGAAAGCGATATTTGATATTAAAAACTAATTTAAGAAAATATAAAGCTAGGAAATGTCAGAAGAAGAGAGGAAAATTAGCTTTATTAATTTTACAATCAAAAGATTATTGAATTATATGGAAACGCATGGAAGCAAAAGGCTTAGAATCAATGAAAGGGAACAATAAGGTGAAGGAAGTTGTTGAAGCAACTCCCTCATGGTAGCTTTACTGTGTCCTTAAGCAGTCAAATACAGAAAAATAGGAGTATATCTTCAATTATATTGAATCATAGAATTCATAGTGTTCAAAGTTTATGTTAGCCGCTTTTCAAGCGAAGAGTTCTGGACTTAGCTGGTGACAGACTTGATAAGCAAGTCTGACTAATCTGGAGTGGGTGATTCTGAGGATCGTTTGACTACTCTAATTAGCTCTTTCCGTTTGCCTACTGAGATTGATTTGGTAGAGGAGTTCGATGGCTTGAATCATGATCTTTCAGATCTGCTAGTGCTGGTAGTTTCACTTCCAATTTTAAAGCATGCTCAAGCCTTGTAAGTCAGGGTGGCAGAGGATTATGTGGCGATTAGAGTACCTTTTCTCTATAAGCTTGAGATAGGAGTTCCCCTCAAAGTAGACAGCTAGGCAACTATAATTTCTATCTTAATATTCAAATCATCCACTGCTTATGTAGGTTTTATAAGTGCTTCTTTGATTGCAAACTAAGGAAGTTATTTGTAGTGCTTCCAAAATACAATGAGAAAGCTGAACTTGACGACATCGATAGTTCATATCATAACTAAGACAACGGAGTGAGCAGCAGCAGCAGCTAAGCCAGTTGCAGTCTCGAGTTAGTGGACACTAAAAAGCTGGAGAGTGATTTATTGTTCGACGTTGTGTGACTAAGACACAATTTGTTCAATAGAGGATAATTAATTATAGTATTTATAGAGCAGCTATATTTGTATTAAGACTTAATAAAATATTTAAATTCTAAATCAATGGTGGAAGCCTAGTAGCAAGCCCAAAGCAAACTTGCCTATTAAATCAGTAATAGCCACCACAGCTATCAATTAAGCCAGTGACTATGATGAAAGCCAAATTCAGAAGGGCCTCTAAGAGGCTTAGAGAGCTATAAAGCACGAAAGAGACAGTAAGTTCGCAGCACTTCATGTATAGTAATCATCACATCGATATAGATCGACTTGAAGAGTCACTAAAGTGCTATCAAGAAGCGATATTTCTCTTCAAATCTTAAGTTAACAAAGCACCTACTGACAAACAAGGAGTTTTTCAAATATTTCTCAAAAACTACGAGGAGAAAGCAGAGTCTCTTCAGTAAAAGATCAATGAACTTTAAAGTTAAATATTTTCAAATGCTCTACTTTCTTAATTAAACTTGCTCAAAATCCTAACGGCTCATAAAATTAGCTTGACTATGATGAGCAGCAATTCATAGTCGTGAATGAAAACCTATATGAGAAAGACTTTCAAGACTTGGATTTGCAGTATGATCCAGGCCAACTGCAGGCCGCTCAGAATAATTCCCCAGAAGATGCTGTAAGCATTCATCATCACTCATAAGCATTTAGCGTTTACTTGAGATTCCGACCAACAAGAAAGTTCGAGTGTTCTACTTCATGCGCAGACTGGAGAAAACTATAGCAGAAGGAGGTTATCTGACAGACTCTCTATACGTACCAAAGTACGTTTGGTACCAGAAAGAAGCTAAAATAGCAGAGATAGAAAAGAAGCTCAACTACTTTGACTATCTGAAGAAGGAGCTTCAAAGAGTGAGCATCCTCTATCACAAGAACTGCATCTCAAAGGACAAATAGGAGGTGGACAGATTACTGCAGCAAGTTATTCTCTTGCAAGACACTCTTGCAACTGAGTTTAATGAGGTCTCCAAGATGAACGGGGGAAGTGGAGCAGGAGGTGCAGGAGCACTAAGGGATAATGAAATGATGCAAAGTCTGAAGGAAGGAGATCAGCAGTAATCAACTTGGAATAAAATTGGCAAGCACTTTAAGCAGTTTACAGACAAAGTTACCAAAGAGGCGTAGAAGATTGCTTTCAATTTCTACGGTACCTCGGTAGATATCTACGCCAAAGCTCTTCAAGAACTTTTCAAGGAAGCCTATTTCATCGAGAGCTGGATTTTGGACTTGGAGGCTCAACTTGTACAAAGTCCTCAAACTCTGAATCCCATTTAGATAAAGGAGACAGAACTACTTCTAAGAAAACTGGCAAGAATATCCTAGTTCTTGCATGAAGTAGTTGTGCTACTAGTGCTAAGTGATCTAAGATACTTAGTTCATCGGTATTTGAAGAAGATGTACAGCTCTATGGTTGATCTTCACTCCAAGATTAATTGATCAGCAAAATGGATGAGCTAGCTTCTTGTAATTATAATTTATTCTTCTGTGAGATGATACCTAAATTAATGTAGTCGGAAGTTATCTTACAAGTCTATAATCCTAAAATGAAAATTACTCATCCTTGTTGGCATATTTATTCATAACGAAAAACTCGATATAACTTATATATTAGTTGATTCATAATTGTTTCTGATAAGTGACTTGGCCACTATGTCTGCCTGCTCTGCTTTCCCTCTGTTCTCTTTTCTTTATCAATTGCTTAGTAATAAGTTCTTTCTCGAGATCAGCACCAGTGCTTAACCTAGTAAATATAATATAATATCTCCCTTAACCTGAGAGCAGCTGCTACTTTTCCTGCAAATGCTTCCTCCTCCTCTTACTGAAGAATCTTCATTTGTTCATCACACTCTTCTTTAAGTAATTGAGCAGAATCTAATCCCTCCTTCATATAGTTATCGGTGTATTAAGAGTGTTGCTTCTGTAGGTTCAGTATATTCTAGCTAACTGGTGCATTCAAGTAGCTATTTGAAATGCCCAACCCTCCTTAATAATTGTAGTAGTTTGAAGAAGAGAGGTTCTCGTACAGACTTCGCTTGTGCAAGGGACTCTCTGCATTTGAATCTCCGTTTATGAAGTTGCCCAGCCTAGCCCTTAACCTTGATATATTAAAACTAGAGGTTAAGAATATGATAGAACTGATGTCTTGAGTGAGTTAGGTACATTTTTACTTGAAACTCCGCCCCCATAGCCATAGTAGATTCCTGAATTATTGTTGTTGTAGTCCATAGTCAAAGCTCTATAAATATTGAGAAAAGATTTAGCTGCCTTACATTTTATTGTCCAAGATCTGTCGACTGCTAACTGACTGCGGGTAATTAGCAGCTTCTTGTCTTCTGTTTGGGCTATTATCTCCTGAGGCAAAGACGCTATTAGTGTTAATCTTTCCGAGTCCCTTTGCGTGTGCAAAGTTCATGTACTCATCCTCGCTAACCTGATTTCTGGGGAGAAGTCGTTCTTTGAGCATCGAATTCGCCCTTGCTTAGGAATTTGCATCCTTGATGTTAGTATAAGAAGTTTGGAGGGCAACTTAGTTAGAAAGTATGCTTTGAAGCTGCTGATTCGTCAGCTTCCTATTCATTTGTTGATTTTTATAGAGCTTGATTAGTAAGTTAAGTTCTTTCTTTTTAGAGGCCTGCATCTTAGATTTCTATTCATCCTTACAAAAAATAATTCAAAGATTTAAGATATTTATTATAAATAATGATAGATATTGCTGTTTCTTATAAATTTATTAACAAATTACATTTAAATTTATTGCGAAGAATAAAGACTTTAAAAAGACTTCTTTATTAATTAAAATTTCTAATATTATATAATAAAACTGTCTTTAATATCGTCGATTTCAAATATAAAGTTTATAATGGATGTCAATTACTGGTTGTAAATGTGGCATTACTAATTTTATTTGCTATTGCTTAATTAAATATGCTAAACATATATAAAAGCAATCCTTACTTTGTTTTTTAATTTGCTGTTAACTATCAATCAGATCGTCAGATCTGTATTTCTCACTAGTGTACCTCTATCTTGGGGTTATCTGTTCCTACGAGTGAGTTAAGTCTGCCTCCTAGTTCTTCTAATTTGATAGATGGTTTGTTTTTTGCTTAAATAACTATCCTCAAGAATTTTTTAAAAAAATGCTAATTTAATCCTATCTGCTATACTTTTTATGAAGAGGGAGTTATACCCCTTATCTGGCGCGGAGATTTATTATACTTAATGAATTATCAACTTCAAAAAATATAAGATGTCTAATCTCCATCCATTGACTGCTGACCAATTTAATTATCTGCAGTTACTATAGAGTTTTTATCCTAGTTGATTGAGTTGCTGTTATCATAGAACTGTTACTACATCTGATGAGGACTGGATTTCTTTTCTGAGGTATTCACATCAACTTACTCAACTATCAAGTTCTTTATTGCTTCTCTATCCTCAGTGTTTTTGCTTGTAAGAAGGATGTTAGAGTTTTGGTGAAAGACTATGCTCTCAGAACCATTAATCAGCCTCCCCTTCTCATAATTATCTGTGTTTTCACTTAATAGGTTTGTGATTTGCTAAGAGGACTTCCCTTCTTTGTTAGCTGTGATTTCGCTTGGCTGTAAGGGATTCTCATGGACTGAGGGATATCTAGGGCACTCATATGGAATCACAGTATTGGGAGCTTTTATACTTTGCTTAGCCACTGACTACTGATTAATTTCTCCAATCATGTCCTCTTCAAGACCAGTTTCTATATAGGAACTCCTCTGCTTGCGAGCTTGCTCTCTCTTTAGAAGGATGTGCTGGTAGGTAGTCAAACCTTTATAGTTCAGCCAAATGTGGTAGCTAACCAGGTACGACAAAGCTAGGCCTATCAGAAAATTCAAAAGACACATCGAAGCTCCGAAAGCCATCAGGGAGGGCTGGTGTGGAGTCAGTCCGAGGTACTTTTGATAGCGGATATCCACACTATGGAGATACAGATATAGTAAATTGTAAGATGAGAATAATACAACTAGCAACTATCTTTACTTTATCTCCATAAATTTGCTAAACTCTCGATATTCTTAAGGAAAGTGAACGACAAGAATCCAGCACTATGAAAAGAATAGTAATAAGCAGGAGTAAAAATGGGAATTATGACAAGAGTCGGCTACTATTTAAAATGTTATAAAATGTGGCTGTTTATGCCTTTATTTCATATTAGGTATAGATTAGGAATGTCGTTGCCAATCCAGTTCTTTCAAACTTAAGGTTAACTTATCTGATGAAATACGGGAGTGAGTGAATGAACACACGTATTGTGCGTCATGTCTCCTCCTGCTGTGCTCAGAACTTCTTGGATACCTTAGGCTCGCTGTAGTTGGTGAGTACTCTAAGGAGGGTTCCAATGTCGTCTCCAACAGTGTAAGAAAGTTTGTAGGTCTCTTCCTCGTTCTTGGGTGGGAAGTTCTGGACGATTTCACTCATGTCGGTGAGCTTGCCCATAAGCACGAACATGTTCTTCTGAATGTTGGCCATGATCTTATCTGGGGAGCAGTTGTTGGCTTCGCTGTCGAAGCAGAATTGGGTGAAGGCAGCAACCTTGTCGATTGAGCACTTCTTGAGGCTGGCGAAGACGTCCATGCCGTCAGCGAGGAGACTCATGGGGTTAAGGAAGTCCATCTTGAACATCTTGTCAATGATGTTGGTGAGTTTCTTGGAGGTGCCGTCGTTGAGGCAGATGTCGCTGTCTTCCTTTATCTTGAAAAGTCCGTGCTCGAACCCGTTGTAGAAAAATAAGCAAGTATAAGAGCTAATGTGCTTATAGTTGTAGAGTCCTCTTATTCCTTGGACGACGAAGAGGGTCTCAGTTTCGATTTCCTCGGCCTTTCCTTCCTTTAAGAAGGTAGTGTCATACAAATATTGCAATATCTAAAGTGTGGGGGTACTATCTGGCTTCAACGGTTGCGGTGAAGGCAACGAGGAGGGTGAGTGCGGTGGCTGCAAGTGTTAAGTTCTTCATCTTATTTGCTTTGATTGGGAAATAGAAAATTAATTATATAATCTAGGGTATTTAGCTTTAAGTACTAATTCTCTTGCAACCAAACTCATCCATGCCAAACTTCTTATAATAATTTAAATCATAATCAGCACTTTCTTCCTATCTGGATCCATTCATCAATGTGTATGAGTGTGTGTGAGTATGATTACTTTTGATAGTAGTCTATTAGTCTTGCCTGGAGAAGCAAGTCACTCATAGAGGTGCCGTAGACAGCAGAACAAAGGTAAACTTTGACTCCAAAGGTGAAGAGAGACTGAGTCAGCAGGCAATCCTATCAGTATGCAAAAAGAGCGATAGTTATTGTGGCCCACACAGTTATTCAACCATATGCAATACATAAAGCCCTCTTCCTAAATCAATGATATCTCTGATTTGTTTGAATGGTGATCGAATTCGCCTGTGCATCTATTGCATCGATTGCAGTGCTTGGTGTTCTCTCCAACATGAGCATCGCACTTTTCGCAGAAGTATTCATACTCTGAGTCATCGAACTCCTCTCTACAAAATATAAAAACGTCTTATCTGATTTACTTACCCTGCTAATTTGAGCCTCCTCTGATGGTACACAATAGGATCTGTGGGATCCTGCAAAGCACAAATAACTGCTATTCCCAAAGTCAAGATTTATAGTGTTAGTATCAAAGCAAATAGTACAAAGCCTCCATCGCCCAGTGCGCATCCTAAAGAAGGTAAATCCAAGAGTATTGTCGCTAAAACATTTAAAAGCAATACAGCCAGAGCTATGGATTGCGCAATCCCCCATGGACACTAGCCTCCATGCCTTCTCTGCATTCGTTTAGGACCAGAATTATATAAATTAACTTAAAGATTAAAATCGGCTTCTTCATTCTCTTCATCCTCGTCCTCTGGATTTTCAATGTCCTCAGATTCTTTGACTTCTTTATTAAGGTCAGTTTGGTTTGAACTCTCTTTTTATTTTTAAATTTCTCTATTTAAGTTGTTGCTTTTAAAATCATCTTAAATAATTTAAGTTCAATCATATATAAGATAAAATAACAGCATCTGAGTTCATCTTATAGTCAGTGGGTTGCGAAGATTGAAAATTCTGCTATTCAGTTCTTTCCTCACTCTTGAATTCTCTATTGGGACTCTCACTTATTTATTAAAAGCGCATATGATTAAAATTTGATTCACTTGGGTATCCCTCTGATTCCTATTTGTTCATAACTTATGTTTGACTCTATTCTTTTAGATGAATGAAGTATTTATATTTCAAATCAGTGGCTCTCTCAGATTTTATTTATGTTGTTTTTGCTTCCTGTTTTGCAAAAGTGCTCTCCTGTTTACTCTATTATAATAAATCTCTATTTATTTCTCCTCTTTTGGCGATATAACTTATCCATGATCAAGGCTGGCTTGTAGAATATAGGATGATAGCTAATTAATAGCGGAGAGGACTGAGTTAGCTATTATTTAATAATTAGTGGTTTTAATCACTACAACTAGCACCTTTGCGTTTGCAGCAGCAACACTTCATCACCATTTCTCTCTGAACACAAGAACACCTCAGTTCCTACCAACTACTTTCAAACTAATATCTAGCTATTTCTTATGTCAAACATCAACGTCACTCATCACAAAATTTAACTAAGGCATTTTATTATTATAAGGACTCAAGTTGATCTTACTTTCGTTTAAAATCTAGTTCAAGCTTTAGCGTCTTCTCTTAGCGCGGACAACTAACTCAGAGTAGAGGCTGAGACTTTCATTAAGCAGGTAAGAACCAAAGCAATACCTTAAAGAGTAGCATAGTTAGTAATGAATAAGCTTCTTTGGGGCTTATAATGGCATTGTCTTATAAAAATTGATTATTCGAAGCTTACAATTCTTATAGGCCCAGAGAGTACCAGGCTATGTGTCAGCCCTCCTCAAGATCTCTTCTGATGCAAGTGTAAGTTTTTCAGTGCAGTATTGTTTAATTGGGTATGGAGCCTCCCCTCTTTATTTATAATTATAAGCCTCACTTAATCACCAACCTAAATCCACCTCTACTCTTGCACTTTTGTTGGAAATCCCAAGCTAATTCTTACAAACTAAGTGGCATGCTACACTGCTTAATTTCTCAGGATTAGCAAGATGGTGAGATATTGTTATCGTATAAGTTTGGCCTGATAATTATAAAGAGGGAGCAATATCCTCACTCTCACTCATTTATTGGGAGTAGTTATGGATGCCTTCATCTTTTAATGGAGCTTTAATGATGATGTTTGTTATAGGTGGACCAAGGACAACAAACAAATATCAGTCACGCAGCATCTGTGCAACTCGGAACAATTGTGGAGTACCACTGGAAGTTCTTAGACCCCGAGCAGGCCAAAAAAATTTCCATCGAGGGATTTGAGTTCATCATTCTAGATTAAGGCGACAAACAACTCGTTAGAGAAAATATCCTCAAGTGTCTATACCAAACCTCAAACTGTTACTTGTTCATTTATTCAAACAAGAAAATCATGAAGCAGTATGTCAGATGCATCACAACTATCTCAACCAAATGTGAGGTTGATTATTTTTAATCTCAAGATTCGACTATCCAAACAGGTGGGACGCTTTGGTCCCTGAGCTTGTGCAGTATCTCTCAACTGCTGATGAGAAATCAGTCATGACAGGACTTCTCGGACTCAAGGGTCTAGTCAAAAAGTACGAGTACGAATTGCAAGACGAGCGTGACCCTCTATACGCAGTAATTGCTGCCACTTTCGGGCCACTAGGAAGCCTAGTCAACCAGACTATTATAATTGGAGTTAGTTTGATCTCTAAATCTGAATACTTAAATATATATTTTAATAAATGCTTGCCATAATTAGGATTTAGTTAATCGTAATGGAATGAATCTTCTTTTCATTCAACTTTATCATAGAAATTGCATTTCCAATTATCTGCTCTACTTTCGGATTAATGTAGAGAGTGAAATAGCTCAGCAGATAATGCTTCTGATTTGCAAGATATTCTACACTGCTAACCAGCTTTACCTTTGTCCATTTATGGCTGAGGGAACCTAACATCGATCCCTGGATGCAGCTCTTCAAGACCATCATGGATAGACAAGTGCCGGCTCAACTTGAATCACAAGTTGAGGACACTGAAGTCATTGAGGAAAGAGAAAAGAGCCTCACTTGGAAAATCAACATCCATATACTCTCTCATACCTCATATACCATCATAATCATTAATCAAGGGCATGGCACATAAGATAACCTATCGCCTCTTCTCCAAGTTTGGAAATCCCTCCTACGTTGATGAAAAGTTTGCCAATTTCTCTCAACGATTCAAGGAGACTTTCGCCATCCCTCTGCTAGAATCTCACTTGCAAAGTTTAATTAAGAAGAAGAGTTGCTTCGTAGGCAGCAAAGCCATCAACTTCTCTATCAAATACGTGCAGTAGAGCATTAAGCTCCCAATCACTATGAAGGTTCTTTACCCCTTCATTGAGAGCATCCTATTTGAAATCATCATCCCAGTTATGTTCATCACCAACAAGGATGTCGAGCTATTCCGTGAGGACTAAATCGAATACATCCGCAAACAGAACGACTTTACTGAGTCACTCTTTTCTCCCAAGCAAACTGTTGTCGACCTACTCATCGCACTCTGCATTTACAAGTCAAAGAAGAAGTCCAGAAAGCCAGACTTCCTCCACAAATTTAAGATCTTAGTATCATTAAAGCTATTTTCAATTCTTAGGCTTTGCAGTAAACAATCTGAATACTTATATGCAACAGGCCGGATAGGCTGATTGGAGAATCAAGGAGGCCATCATCTATGCTATCGGTAGTTTGTATGATGAGCTCATCAACCACAAAGATCTTCGTCTCTCACTCGAGCCTCTGATGGTCACTCATGTCCTCCCAGAGCTTACTTCTCAACAGCCCTTCATGCGCATGAGAGCATGCTGGTTCTACGGGGAGTTCGGCACCTTCAAATTCCGCCAACAGGGACACCTTTAACAAGCAATCGAGTCTATTTACAAGCTTCTGTTTAATAAAGCATCATCCTCAATTTAAGAACTATTTGTTCGATACTGAGCTACCAGTGAGATTTATTGCCGCAGTTTCTCTCCACAAGATTCATGAATATTGAGGAATGCACAGGCTTGCTCAAGCCTCATCTTAAGGATCTCCTGAGTATCTATCTTAAAATGATGTCCGACATCGATTCAGAGGAGCTCGTTTCCCTGCACTTGAGGAAATTATAATGCAGAAGAGTATTATTTTGTTATTATTAAATCGTGTCTCACTTCAAGGATGATATCGGTCCCTATGCCATAGAATTGACTGAGCAATTAGTAGGCGCATACAAGAGACTTTCTCAAGTTACTGTTGATGACGATGATGGAGAGAGTGCCTTGGCAGCAGTTGGTTGCGTGACTGCCATCCGCCGCATCCTCGACTCAATCCAAAATCAGAAAGACATTATGGCCAAAGTGAAGAACTGATCTATCCAATCTTATTACACTCACTGACCCCCGATGGAATGGACAGCATTGAAGATGGTCTTGACTGTATCGCACTTGTTCTCTATCATGGTAGCCAAAGCGGTGTTAGCCGCAACATGTGGAAAATCTTCCCTCAGCTTCTCTATATCATCGTTGGAGATGAAAAGGACCCAGATGGAGGTTATGGCTTTGAGTATCTCTCTCAAGTTGCTATCTCAATCCAAAACTTCATCGCCAAAGACCCTCAAGGATTTATCTCTTATAATTTATTGTATATCCATATTTAAATGATCTCAGTTGGAGAAGGAAACCAGCAGACCCACATCGCTATGACTTTCAAATTCATTGAGAAGTGCTTGAAAATGAACAGCGACTCTCCAGACCAAATTGAATGAGTAATATCTTAAGTGGTACTTTTGAAATTGACGGCATCGTGATAATGAAGATCTTGATAGCCATTCTTGAGAACCTCTAAGGAAGAGTAGATGAGGCTCTTCCTTACATCATCAAAATAGCTATGGACGAGTTGAATGCAAAGAAAATTCCAAAGAGTTATCAGTCCATGATCATCCAAGTACTAGCTATGTGCTTTTAAATATCTAGAATATACTTATAAATTTGCTTCTGGTACAACACCCTCTTGACATTCTAAATCTTGGAACAGTCTCAGCAGACTGTGGCTATGTTCCAAGCCCTACTTCAGACTATTCCTCTTTTGAAGCACGACTTCGAGCTCCGCAGAGTTATCTTCGGTATGACCTCTATCATTTCAATTCCCCATGGTCAACTCCCAGCCATCGTTGCCCAAAGACTCCCAGATTTCCTTAAGTAGATCGCTTCCCTATCATTAAAAGCTAGAGACCAAAGACTCGAAGTTCTCAAGGATAATGAAGAAGAACTAGAAGAGCACAAAAACAAAAAGGCAGGCAAGGGATAAGACGATGATGAAGAGGAATAAGAAGAAGTAGAGGGAGAGGAAGATAAGGAAGAAGAGGAAGATAGCGCAGCTGCTAACCTCTTGATGAAGAACAAGAAAAAGAAGGACGAGGATGATGATGTAGAAGATCCCGAAGATGAGGATGACTCAGATTATGAATACACAGGAGGTGATCTGGCTATTTACGACTCAGCTCTCGACTCTATTGATGAACTTATCTTCATTAAGGAGGCTCTGGAGAGAATCAACTAACAGGACCCTCAGTACGTGGCCTAATTGATGAGTGCCATGACCCCAGAGGAGCAACAAAAGTTCAGTGAAAACATGGCAAATGCCCAGTCCTTAAAGGAAAGAGAAGAAGTCGTCAGAAAGCTCTGCGATGAGGTTTTCGATGGAAAGACTGCAGATATTTGAGGGAAAATTACCCTGCTTTCATTATGAAAGATTAGTTGGAGATATTCTTAGATTAGATATTAATTAACTTATTGTTGCTGTTGGTATGTCTATTGTTAATTACTAAAAATGATTCAATCAACTTGTCTTATAATATATCTAAAGTGCAGGGTTTAATTATAATTAACTTAAATTATAGCAATGGCTTGCATCCGAATGTACCGAGAGAGGCAAGAAAAGCTCTTTTACGCTATGCTCTCTGTTTCAATCCTGATATCTATATACTCTTTCATAATATCAATGATAGGCTGCTTTACAATGGCCACTTGTGTTCTAAGCATCCTCCTTTTCCTGCTAGATATTTCAGCTATCCTAATCAAAGTATTATGATAATGAAAAATTGAAATCTGATTTTTAATCAGACTTTGGAAGCTAACAGTAAAAGTGTATTGGCTTGGAGGCATGGAGATAAATGGCGAGAACATCTCATTCTGTGGCTACAAAGAAGAATACCTCAAAAACAGTAGCATTGAATCTGATACAGTAGACAGCGATAGCTTTCATAACAAGCACTCTGATGAAGCGAACAAGAGCAACTCCGATTCAGATGACGGAAGTAAGTACTATCCTAATCACAGAAGAGGGAGAAGGCAGCAAAAATATGCCTATAGAGTCTACACTAAATGCTTCAGAGCAGTCTTTCTCACAGCTTTCTTGCTTGCACTCAATGCTTTTGTCCTATGCCTCGGAGTTTTAAAGCTGCAAGGCATTCTAAGAAAACCTATGGAAACTCAAAGCACTACAAAGGAAACACTCCAAACTCTCAATCTACCACCAGAGTTGATGAGTTTATAAATGACATCATCATGCCCTAGATCTACAAACTAATTTCCCTAATGCTGCTTTGATGATCACGGAGGCCCCAGCTGCGTGAGATTGGGGCAATATAATTGCGTAGGAATATAAAGTAATGATTAACTCTAGAAGCTTTAAAAAGGACTGTCAATGTATTTTGAGGTTTAATAACAAGAAGATGCCATTGAGACTTTGACATCTCTAAGGTTCAATTTATAAAAAGACCTTGCAAATTAACTTGGAGAATCTGATATCTAGAGCTTACTTTCACAATTAAAACAAAGTCAGAAGGCGAGTTAATTACTAATTAAATAGAGAAATGTTTTGATAATAATCTCCCACTTTCGACGTACGAGCGGCTTTAAATTCCAGCTCAAGATCCAGGCGATTTAATTCCTATGCTTTTGTATCATGCAAATTTTCCAACTTTCTGGTTTGGACTTATGAGCGATATCTTTATTAAACTATCAATGCTGAAGTAATTTAAATTCAATTTAAGTTTAAGGTTTAGTGTGCTGTTCAAGGCGGCGTCACCTAATAACATCTACGTGATATAGATGCACTACCAGTCTAGATTTGACTTCATCAATAACTAGAAAGACTAATCTATTGCAGTTATATTGCAACTCTTCTCATGCTTTTACAGTATTGATATTTTAACATGTCAAAGGTAATTAATTTTTAAATAAAATATTACCAGAAATAATTTACAAAAAATAAGAGAGTATTAAATGCAAAAATTATAGTTTATTATCAATTCTAGAAAAATATAAGCACATATAATTACTCTAAAGATTGAAAATAAAAGAGTCTCGGAATTTATTGAAAACCAAGCAAAGTTTTATATTACTGTTTCATGCAAGAGAACAATAGTTTAATCGATATATTTTTGAATATGAGATTTTCTACACCACTCAGTTTACGAATCAAAGTTATTCAAATATATATCTCATCTCGTTTTTCTCTGTATTTTGATAATAGCGGAGGTAACTCTACTTTTAAGCCCCTCTTTGATCCACAAGGTCTCCCCCAAACCTGTTAATGAAAGGAAAATTGAATAAGTAAGAAGTGGAAATACCTAGGGAACAACAAGTTGCACAAATAGATCACTCAACTCTGCCTTTAAATAGTTTTAAGAGTTTAAAGTTGTATAGATAGCTATATAAATTAATTTTATACTTTCTTTTGATTGAAATTTTGATATTAAAGGTTAAAATCTCCACCTATGAATGGAAGTCACTATTTTCTAAATAGTGAAAAATAAAACAGCGGAGAAAATTAATTTCAAAAAAAACTCAGCTACTTTATAAACCAAAGATTTTACTCATAATTTAATAAATGTAAAAAGAAAGATTTCAATACCAAAAAATAAACCTTAAGAAAGTTCATAAATATTATTAGAGCGATTTAGTTTGAAACTTTAAATGAAGTTATCAAAGTTATAGTCTTCGTTATAAATACTAAATTTTTTGAAGATATATCTCTCTTAGATACAAGAGATTGTCTAATTTCAGAAAGAAGCCAGATGTTAGTACATCTTGGGTTAATATTTATATAAAATTATTTGAATTGGAGAAAAAGGTATAAAATTAAATCATTACTTTCCTTTCCAACTAAGCATTTGATCATCAATTATTATGATATTATAAGGCACTTATACTTATAAATTAAGGGAGAAGAAGCTTTTAAAGCCCTATCACCTGCATTTAGTTAGACATTCTACTTAAAGAAAAAAGTTATGCTGCGTTAAAAAGAAAGGAAAGTTGCATTTATATTGTCAAATTTACTGAGTGAGTTAATCTGGTTTCTTTAAATTACGGGTTTAGTATTTTCAAGGAGTGTCATAAATTCATTTCCTTATTGTTGGCTGAAAATACAAGATTGTTGTTGAGGAGAGCGTGCTTGCTATCTCTGTCATCCAAAAGTGGATTCCTCCTCACTATCACCACTGGCTTTTGATTTACTATACGATCTCTTTCTTACATCAGTTTTCGAATGCAAAGAAAAGATATTTCGTTTTTAAATGCGCTCATCGAGGATTGCATTCATGACTTTCACTTTATTCTCCAGAAAGTAAAATCTTTTCTCTGACTCGTTAGACTTGGCTAGGGTTTGAGCTACTCTAGAGTTTAGTTTTTCTAAATTCATCTCTGAAATAAGCCTTTCTATCATGCTCATTATGTTCACGTAATCTCAAAGCAATATAGATCTTAATAACACACTTTAAATCTTTAGTTTAACTTTCTAAGCAGCGAATTCCTTGTTAGTACTATACTAGGATTATCTCATTTCCTTCCTCACCTATTTATTCTATCAACATTTTATTCATTCAAATCAACAATTTATAAGTTAAATCTATCATGCTTTCAAACAACTTAATGTACTTAAAATATAACAAAAACACAAAACACATACTTAAATACTCCAAAATGAGGCGGCGAGTGATCTTAATTGATCTAGAGCAACTTTTAATGTGTAAGGTAAATCTTTTGAGATCTTCTTCAAGTATAGGCTTTAAATGTGTCATTAAAACTTAAATTGTTTAAAATATATTTCTATGATGGAAGTCATTAACTCTGGAGTTGGAGCGGAAGCATTCCCATTCCTCATAATTTCAGAGTTATCAAGCAATTAAGATTGCGGCCTACTGTCAATTTAAGGTTCTCTTCGATCTTATCCATTAGAAACAAATAAAATAATGTCCATTTTATAAATACATTGCCAATGTTGAAGAGACTTATTTGAGATGAGGCTAAATGGATTCTACTAAGGCCTAATAAAGAAGGGAGTCTGATTGCTGGGATTCACAGAAAAGCTACTCAAATCTCTCTATTCTCCATTGAATTTAGACTTCTAGCTCACAAATTAAGGGAGCCCGAATTTATAATTTGTGAGAGGCGGGGTTGGCGCAGGAGTAGTATCTTAACTTTAAAAATTAGTAGGGATCTAAGTTTCATCTTATTAGTTTCTAGTATTCAGCTCTAAATACATAAATAATTTTGTGTAGCATAAAATTTAAGTCTTCAGCTCTTGCTCATTAAATTGATCAATTGTAAAATGATCCCCTTAGAGATTATCTAAGGGTTATTATAGCTTTGTGAAGGGAGTCTATTTCGATTTTATCTTAAGGAATCAATATCAGCTGAACTATTTTAGGCTTGATGCCTACTTTCTTGATAGTTTAATTTTTTAAATATAAGAATATATAGAGAGTTAGGGAAAATTACCAAGTACTGGTTCTCTGCTTGCAGAGGTTGTGATGGTTTTTCATTATCAATCTATTTCTATTCTTGCTTTCCTTTATTGCCCATAGAAACTGGCAAATCCCTATGCGTGTCGGGTCTTTTCACAGTTTCTGCAATTTGAATGCTTTCTCTTAATCTTTACAACTATAAAAAGTAGAATGGTATAAGTTATATAATTATAGAGACTTTCCCTTATATGATCTGTATATTCTTTTGAGCTTAAAGCCGGTTTGATTACTCACTTCCGAATTGCATTTCTTCCTAATTCATGTCTTCGATATATGTTTTGAGCTACATTCCATCATGATCAAATAATCTGCCTTTCTTCATTTAATAAAATAATTCCCTTTTTTTTAATAGGGTAAATTTTGGTGATACACTTGCTTTATTTTCTTCTTCGTTTGCTCAAGTCTCTTTCTTACCGACTTTCCTAAATTTTAAACTCGTATCTCTCTTTATCAAAGTTCTTCCCCTTAAATTGTAAGCTGAATTTCATTACTTATTGCTAAAGATTAGAATCTCTCTTTTTTTTCTTAAGTCCCCTTAGCTTCTCTTTTAGAGTTTCTTAGACTCGAGCGTTTCAACATTATGAATTGAAATCCTCTTATTTTCAGCCCTTTTCGACTGCTCGTCTCAAAATAATAAAGTGACTCCACTGGTAGCTTGATACAAGCCAATATTTGACTTAAGAAACTCACTTTACTCATTACCATTTATTCCATTTCCCTCTTTAAACCATAAATAAACACTCCTCATTTCGCGATCGCATTTCAGTTACTTAGCTAAAGCTATCTCTTGGCCTTTAATTCTATCACTGCTCTTTGGCCTTGTATTTCATAGATTGAGGAGTTGCCTTACTTGAAGCAGTATTTTGATTCATTAGCTGTTTCTTAGACGACTTAAAATATCATCACTTAAATTAGTTTATCAAAATTATTGACTGCTTCTTCTAAAATTTATTGAGTTGATTATTCCTCTTGATCTCTTCAATAAGTTTATCATCTTCATCCTCTTCATCTTCCTCATCTTCCTCTTCGTCCTCTATAGTCTCAAGCGAATCTCTTTCTCGTTAAGTTTAAGACTGCCTCATATAATGTTGCCTTGGATCACCATCTTCATGATCCTAGGAGTCATTCAAATCTCTCAGCTACCTATAAAAGAGTTATAAATGATGCTCTCAAGACTTACCAGATTCTTCGAGTTCGCTGCTCACTAAACTGTCACTGTCCTATTACTCCTCCTTTACAGTTCACTTTTAATCCAGACCGTTATCAACATTGCTAAAGCTGCTCTTGATTCCTCCTGAGCCTCTCTTTACATTTTCTATTGCACTCAAAGTTCCACTCCCTCTGCCTTATTTGCTCGACTGCTATCTCTGAGGAGAAATACTTCGACTATTCCCTAACAAACTAATTTTCTCGCTCATTCTTTTCTATACATCTTAACTTCCATTTCCAAAGCTTGTAATTGAAGGTCTATTTCCTTCTTCTCCATTAGGCAACCTGCCTGAATTCGAACTCATAACTCCCAACATTTTACTAGATTTACCTTCTTCAGCTCCTCCGCGGCTAGCTCCAAAGTTAATTAGGTCTATTCTATTTTAGTTTGACATGTTGCTTGGTGAAGCACCATTCCCTCTAAATTTTGCTGAATTTTTACGCATTTCTTAGCTAAGATTAAATTTAAATTTCCTACTAAAAATTACGATAAAGACCTAGTTGCTATTTACTTTGGATTCCATTTTTACCAGATGCGCTTCCTGATTATTGCATTCCTCCGAAAGTCATCATGAATTCGGCAGAACTTAGAGTACTCTTTTTCTTTAAGCCACTTCCATTTCTTCCACTGTTTAACTTTCCCTGCCTCCTTGCTTGAATCTATTCGAAGTTAATGTTCTTCATAAGTTCTTCCAAGTCTTTTTTATCCTATTCCACATCTTATTTAATCTTTGTTTACTAGATAATTTCGATTCTTTTCAATTCTCTCTCAACAAACTCAAATATGAAATGCTTTAAAAGTTAAGAGGATAACAACAACTATGACCATAATTTCTTCTTTGAATTTAGGAAATTCTTCAAGAATCTGCTCAAATAAAGGTCTTTGAAATTTGAGGATATAGCAATCGCCTTTTGCTTAGTAGGATTCCTGCCTGTTTCTCTTCAGAAGAATATCTACTTCAAAATAGAAAGATGGATAATACTCTATAAAGTAGCATTTATAATTTGAAATAGTTCCCTCTAAGTAGTACTTGTTCTACTTCATACAAAGCACACATCCCTTTAGAAGAAAATAAACTCTGAGGTGCTTGTCCTTCTTTTGCGAAAATTAAGCCGTTTTTAATTCTCATTGGCTCAAACTTGCTTATGAACTCTGCATAGAATCTTTAGTCCAGGCCTTTACAAAGATAAGCAATGAGCAGGTTAAGATCAACTAAAATCAGCCAAATTAGTTCATATTCCTTGGAGAGCGATATGAAGTGTTTGATTGTAAACAAATAGTATAAAACTGCAACTATGGTTTATTAACTAACTTCTAGAGTAGAATATTGCAATGATTTATTTGTAAGGTCTGGTGAAAAACTGTGAGTCTAAGCGAGCTCAGTTATAATCGCATCCTTGTCTAAAAATTGAAACATCAAAGCTTACTTGGCATTTGCATCTTGCGAGTTCACGCTACTGAAGAGAGTCGATAGTTTGGAGAAGGTATAAGCATACAAAGATACTCCCACAAACAGAATGAGGATTGCAACTGAATATTCCATATAGTTGGTCGGTACAAGATCTCCATAGCCAACAGTCAGAATAGTCACGCATGCCCAATAAGTGGAAGCAATGTAAATGTCTATATTACCTGATCTTATATGAACTCTGTATCATTGTATAATCATAGAATCGCACCAGAGATGCAACCGTGACATAGCACTATTATGTTAATTATATTCATAAGATATTAAAATTGATACCGTAACTTGAAAATGCATTTTTCTACAAATTTGTTACTTTTGTAAAGTCTTATTAGCTTGAGTAATCTCAGCAACCTGTAAAGTCTAGGGAGACGTGATAGTTTAAGGAACTTAACGTTATTATTGTTTGCAGCCAATCCTCCATACTTCTGCAAAGCTGTGACAGGAATCGAAGAAATCATGTCAACTAAAAACCAGCTTCTAAGGTATACCAGAGCTATTCGTTTTCTATTGGTGACTATAATCTATTGTTAGTTTAAGCTTTTAAAATTTACCAAGGACTCCATTTTCATCTTCAAAGCAAGTGAAAAAGTTGAAGCCTAAATCGAGTATGAAGAGCATGTCAGTGCAGTTGTCTGTCATAATCCATTCCACTGAAGGGTTATCTTCAAAAGAAATGCGATATGGTACCACTATTGCCAGAAAAAGAATGAGCAAGAGGATCAATCCATTCCATAAGGACTTCCACGCTGAAGATGGGTTTATCAAGAGAAAAGGAACGGAGTAAACTGACTGCCCATCTTTATTCATGAAAGCCCCTCTTCTATCATCGGGCCCTCCTTAATAAAATTCAAGCAGACTGAAACTCATGTCTTATTAGAGTCTTTTTTCAAAGGGCTCTACATTAGAAGATTTTTCAAAATATAGCTATCATTATTTAAGAAGATTGTTCTCCGAGATCTGCTGTGAGAGGATGAGAAGTTATTTCCCCATTTTAGTTAAGAGTGGCCATGCTTGGAACGAGATTGTTACTACCCTGATATTGCTGATATGCTTCCATGGAAATATTGTAAGAAGCTATATCTTGTGGGAGGTTTTGCTTTCCTGGGCTTACAAATTAGTTTATATTATTTGGAACTACTGAGGTCATTGATAAATGTTGAGAGAAGGGTTAAATGTGAATAGGTGAAACTGGCAGAATTTTAAAATTATAATTAATTCCTCCTTTGAGTTGCGATACTATCTCTGGGCTCTGAGCTAGAACCGCATTTAAAGGGATTTATGAGGCTATTTAAGCTGCACCAGAGAAACCTGCGTTACCTCCTCTAAAAATATATTAAAATCTTGGAGGTAGTTGCTCTATCTATTATAGCTTGATAATAATTAATATCACTAATTTTATTAAGAGCCATTTGAATAGAGATAAATTTTTTGATTTGCTCGCCCTCTGATAATTATATTCCTAATCAAAATTCAAGAAAACATTAAGATAATCTAGAAAAACTAATCATTTACAAAATAAGAGATTTATCGAATTCTTCATAGCAGCCTTTTCTAAACATCTATGACAATTACAAGTTGAATGAGAACTAACTAAACCCCACTGATTTATCTATTCTTAATTTAAGTTATAAATTCAATAAAATTAAGTCTCAGCAATATGTCTTCAATTAAGCCCTTTGAGCCAGCAAAGGACCTTCTTCTCTTGATACCAGGTTGCCTCTATGGAACAAAATTTTAAATATAAAACAACCAGACCACCTGCTTACAAAATGCCTTGGCCCATTAAAGCTACAAGATAATTCTAATGGAAATAATAAGTTAAGATTTGAGGCAGAATCTTTATTGAATGGTTGTGGCATATGGACTTGCATTTATTTTGCGGGATCTGGAAAACTTCCTCTTTATGAAACTTCTCCAATCTTAGCTTTCCCACCATTAAAGCTATTCGGCACCAAAAGTTGCTTAAATTTATTAAAAGTTAAAATTTAAATGTAAAAGTTGGGATCCGAGCATTAAAAACTAATTCATAATCTAAATTTGCATTGAGGATTCTGCTTTGAGCATTGAAATGTCTTTGCTATTGATTCCCTATAAAATATTCATGCTGCTCTATAATTAATAATCAAGGCAGAGGACTTTAATTTAATTATATTTATCTAATATAAAAGGAAAGTTACGTTTTCATCAGGTTTCGAGGGCCCCTCCCCCTTCAGTATGGATTAAATATAATTATAATATGTAGAGTATTTATATTATAGATCTTAGATTCATAATTCTTTTGACTCCAGATGACACTATCATGCATAAAAGGTGTTTATTTAAAATTGAATCATTTCATTTTCAGCTTCGTCGCTTCTTTAAAAGTTTAACAAGTGATATTAAGATTACTGTCCTGAGAAACGCTTGTGCTTATCTAACAGATTTAAGTCATTCAAGAAGGTATTGCCAGCAGCCTGCTTGTTAGATGAATGGTGGTTTCTTATTTAAAATGCAAGCAATTTAAATTTAGCAATTTGAATTTACCGGATTTTATAAATAAATAGGATTTGTTTGCCAATTTTCCTTAATTAAGGGATAAATAAAGGAAAATAATTTTTTTAATTTTCCCCTAAAAAGAAACCTTAAATTTCCTTTTTTTTTTAATTTTTAAAAAAATTAATATATTTTATTAAAGTATCAGCAATAACAAAAAATATTATCTGGGGAGGTCTTTGAATTAGTTGCAGAAGAAATTTAGGATAATTTAATAAGTTCTCAATTTTAGAGATTCATATCTCAAAGTGAGCAGATAATTAAAACCCTCAGTGCATTATTCATTTGTAGAACTGAGCATGAAGATAATTTTTTTGTAACCTCTTTACATATCGAAGAAAAAAGACTCTGATAGAGATTAAGCCATAGAAATACAAGATCAATTTATTTTTTAAAGAGTGTTTTTTACTGAAAATCCCCAGCCGTTTTGATCTTTTTATTTTACCTAACTCTTCAAAATTATATTTTTTATCTTCTACGTACTTAGCAAATGATTTTCCTTGGATAGCTTGATCTTATCCTGCTTTCTTTTGTTGATGATGTCTCTTTTTTCTTTCTAAATATTAGTTAAAATAATTGAAGGCTCCTCAGAATAATCCTACCCTTAGCAAAAAGAAATTGACTGACTTACCACTTGCTTTAGAAAGTCCTCCAATTGACTTTATCGTTCAGGCTATATGTTAGTTGCTCCTAATATGCTTGAGCCTACCTAGCTCTTTATGCTCAATTTAATTCATTTAATGAAATGTAAATGCTTCTGTCCACGAATGTTCCTATTTCCCACTCAGCTAATTGACTTTGCCATTATTGTTGGAGGAGGTGATGGTCGATCTTTTATTTATCATACCAGGAAGACCCTTTAAAGAGCAAATAACGAACAAAAAAATCTCATAATTACTTTACTGATAGCTTCGTTAATTAGCTTAGAATTAACAGCAGTCCTAGTAAAATATTAAAGTTTAGAATATCTCTATTCCTAGTCTTTGGCCCATAGTGATAGACCTAGGAGGTCCACTTCTCTTGCTGTTGCTTTTGTTTGAAAGTCCATATGGGGTTTGCTAGTCATAATGACTTGCAGCCATACCATCGTTTTCCTGATCTTCACCTCCCATCATTTTATGGTGGGAGTTCAGATTCTAAATATGAGATCTATCTCCTGATTTTATAATAAAAGGTATAATTATTAAAAGCATTTAAGATTTTTCAATAGCACTTGCAAAAAATCCCTCCTGACTTTCCTTTCTTTGTTAAATGTTTATATTTGAGAGAATAAGCCCATTTCCAGATTTAGATTTTTGAGCAACTTATGTTGGACTGCTCTTAGCCATATTGAAAACAAGTTATAGCAATTTTATACAACTCAATAATTTCAAACTTTGAAAGTTTTGGAACCACCATTTTCTGAGGAAAAAAATGTTCTTTAAAATTGATCCTTAAGTAAGGAAAATATATAGTCTTTTTGGGATTTTTGAGATAAATTAGCTTCGATGAGACTTTTCTTGGGCAAGGAATTCCAGTCATTATTTCCCGCAGCTTAATCGTTTCTATTATCTGAAGATAGCTAAGTCTAAATCGGAGGAATTAATCTTCCCTTGTTGCTGCTACTCAATCTCTTTTAACTTGAATTTAATTAAAATGAAGCCGTAAAATGCGAACTTGCATTTCCTTAAGTGTCTTAACTTTTTTAATTTGCTGCAAAAGTGTTAGACTTTATTTGTTGAGATAAGGCTGCATCAATATTTTTCGAAGTGTCATTTTGATTTTTTTAAGTTGGTTCCCCATCCCCTTTTTGAAAAAATTTTAGTTTCTTAGAATCTATTTTAAAAAATTTTAAAAAAATTTTAACCTTTTTTGTTTTTTTGTTTGAGCCCTCTAGGCTCTCTTTTGAATTGGTGTAGTTCTAAACGTTTTTTTAAGTAACTCATGCTTTCTAAAAATTATAGTCAATATTTTAAGTTGCCAATACAAATATATTAGTTGCAAGGATATGTAGCCGCTTCGCGGTTTTTATTTACCAATTAAAAGAAAAAATATAGAATTTGATTGTAAATTAAACTTAAGAAATTTTGATCAACCAAATTTTTTCCTTTTAAAAAACAATTTATTGCTTTAGTTTACATTTTTAGTATTCGAAAATAAGATTTCATCATCAAAAAATTTAATTCCCTTTGGGGCCAAAAAAACCCCAAATTTTTAACATTTGGGATTTCCTTTTCGGTTGTTTTTAAAATTAAAAATTTTAAAAAATGGAAAAAAGGGTTTTCTTGTTCCCAATTTTACATCCCAAGCCCCCAAATCATTTTCCCCTTTAACCATTCTTAGGAAAAAAATTAACTTAATTTTAATAAGCTTATATTTTCATTATTTTTGAAGTGGAGGAGTCTGATTGAGATTCATTTCTTAATTTATAATTTGGTAGTCTGTAATATTTAATTAAACTTTTGCTGCTTCTCCTAATAATCCTTATATTCATAGTTTAGGCCAACGGCCTCACCTTACTTTGTGATTAAATATTGCTATCTCTTATTTGATGAAAGCATTAAGTGGGCTCAATTTACTAAAATCTAACTTCAACTTTAATTAAATAAGTAAGGGCAACTTACAAAGCTTTATATAGATAATTCAATATCGAAAACGCTATGATAAGGAGGAGAAGAAGGCTTTATCTAAATTTCTCTCTTATTTCTTCAGATAGATATTTTCCAGTTATAGATTAGTATTTTGAGATATTATAATCTTCTTGTTTAAAATTAAAAGGCTTTTAAATGAGACGAATACAGTCTATGGGAGAGATCACTCTCACTCAAATCAACAAGTCTATTCCTTAGAAGGAGGAAATTGGCCATTTCATAGCAGAGAAAGCAAGTGACCTCTCTCATTAAGGGCCAAAGGAAGAAAAAAGGATTGAGAAAGGATAATTTTAGATGAAAAAGAGATAAGATCATTTTAATTTTAATTATATAGATTGGAAGAAGAAAGGAAAAATGAAATTTTGAAAAGTGAAATATTTCCTCTAAGAAATTTTTTCAATTTCCCTTAATTTTTAAAGTAGGAAAATTCATGACTATCACTTTTATTAAAAAAATTCTCCAATTGACACATATGAAATTGAATTTTCTGAGTTTCCTTCTTAAAAGCCAATAGTCTTGAAGACGTTGCAGACCATTTCTTTTGTTGCAGCTTTCTTTTTATACCTTTCAGATAACATCCTCTGGTTCGCCAATATGGGCATCATTAAGAAGTTTCTCTTCTTTCACAGTTTGAAATGGAAGCGCTTCAGAGATTTCTTTGCGCTTTGGAAAAATGTAGTAGAGATAATAAAATATGCTCTTGACTAGCTCCGTAACCTAAAGAAGTAACATGATATCTTAAAGCGCATGTATGAAATTGCCTTAAAGTACTTATTTAATTATGATGAGATAAATTGCTGACTAAAAGGTGTAGCCAGGAAGTGAAGCTCATCATCTAGTTAAAAAGTTCATCATGCTCAGGAAAAAGACTAGAATTACCTTATTTGCAATACTTCAAAACAGTCTGAGAATCATGATGCTCTTTTTCAGGCTCCACATTCCATACATTCACACTATTTTTCATCCAATCTTCATTGCATAGTGCGGTATTGTTTCTAACTATCTTGGCACTTTTAAACTTTTTAAGGAAAAGAAGCGCTTCGTAAAGATTAAAAAGCTTCAAGATGGAAAGAATGGCTTGGGTGGAGCCGGGAATATCCCTCTAAATAGAAATAGGGATATAGTAGCAGAATTTAAAGATGGGAATCTGCAATTCTTTGATGATGATGACTAATCTAATCTAGACTATGATCATATCATGGACCTTATAGTTAATTACAAATCGTTAAATTATCCGTTTTAAAAAATTTTTTTAAGTCGTTTCAATACAGAATAGACCTTATTATATGAGGGGATGATTGAAAAAAATTTTACTACATGGAGGGAATTCATAAGACGAAGTAGATCTCTAATATAGCTAGGTCAGAAAGGGGTTTTTAAATCCCCAAAGGGCTAGGGGGACTAAAAGAGTTTGGGGAAGGGCATCAGACAGTATTGAAATATGGTAAGGGCCTTAACCACCCCCCAGAAAAGGGCAAAATTCTATTCTAACTACAAGCTAAATTTTACTTAATTAAAGAATTTATTTAAAAATTATATTTTTGAAAATAATTTTAAACTGAGTCAAAGGGAAAAAGATAGAAAACCCAAAATTTTAAAATTTTCTTGTTTTAAATTTTTTTTGGCTTTTTAAAAAATTTTGATTAGATTAAATTATAAACTAAGAAAAACCTTTTAGGGAAAATAACAAATGGGGGAAAAAATTCTAATTTTTACTTAAGCAATTAGGTGTTTGTAAATGTTTTTATAATTAGATCATCATGACAATGGCGAGTAAAGAGAATAAAACGTAGATATTTTAAACTATCAGCTCGGAGAAGAAGAGGATGATAAAAAAATATACGATAAGAGATGCCTCGAGCCTAAGTATGAACTTTTTTCTCTCAGAAGAAATAGCAAAATAGATTATCTTGGCCTAATGAGTATGGATACTCTCCCCAACACAACTAATTTAAGAGCTAGAAAAAAAAGCCTAAAAAGGTCAATTTAATACTCACAAAACCCAAGGATAAAAATTAAATATTCTTTCTCGCAATAGTACAGTAAATATGAACAAAGATTATTGATTTTAATTTCTTTGCCATAACCATTATTTTTCGAATGAGATTTGGCGTAAGTTTAAAGTTAATTTTACAGATTATAGAATTATTTTTAAATACTGATAGTGTGTTTAAATTACTTCATATTAGAGATGTGGACTCTTCTTATAGCTGAGTTCTTTGAGGTTATTGTTATTAAATGAGGACAGAGGAAGCATTTGAGGAGATAGCTTCCCTGAAGGAAATAGAATTGCGAGCAAGCTGTCTAACTTGTTTATCATACAAAAAATGATGCTCACTGAAATAAGTATCTCTATTTACAACTCTTTCTAGGAGACGACTTTGTGATTGCACATCATGTTCTTCCAATTCCTGAGGCATCCTCTTTTGCCACTTACTGAAGGTCTGCTCCTTCTTTTACTTGTTCTCCTTTAATTCCTACACAAGAGTTAGAATATATTATTTTTTATGAGATTATCTTACGGATTAGTTTCATCCCCAACGATAGAGCCATCTCTAGAGGAGATATTATCATGCTGGTTATCAAGAAGTGACTCTGTATGGTCATATTCACTGTTCTCATATTGACTAGCCATCTCTGAAAAACTGTTGGACGCCTTCTTACTGAATCTCTCATTAGTTCTTGGCAAATATAAAACTACTAAGAAATTAGCGATATAAGAATGCTACTTTTATCTTCAAAACTCATTTTAAGAGCAGACATAGAATTATTAAATTAAAAACTTCACAAAGATAAAATTCTTGCAAAATCCTCTTTTCGTTGGAATTAATCTACTAACATAAGCAAAGTGCTTTAATCAATATCTTTCAATCAAGTATTCTATGTCAGGATTCATGATATCGAATGAATGCTCCATATAGAAGGATACTCTCAAGTACAAAATATAGATGCAACAATAACTTATTTAAAATATAGACGTTGAAAGTAAAGAATAGAAAACATCCAGTCCTGAGGTACCATTTAAGAGCATTTCCCTTGCTTCTTGTCATGTTGTGATGCCATTAAGCTTCCTAAAATCTCAAAAACGCTTTTCTCTGGTCGAACTAAGACTCAATCATTGAATTAGCTCGGTTTTATAAATCTTAAACATGAATAAAACACCATTTCTTTAAATTAAAAATGATTTAAGAGGAATGGATACGTTGCATATAACTTGGAGAGAACTACTCCCATTTAAGGATCTTTGATAATGAATTATTCGAAGTGAGTTTCTTTGTGTCGTCTCATAAGTGTCACATATAGGTGTTCAATTTTTTCGTTTCTTATAAAAGCCATCTTTTAAATTTTGCTTGCTCTGTTTTAAAAATCCTCGACTTCTTTTTGATTTCCATATTCCTTTAAATTATCTTGAGTCTCTATTGATTATTCTAAAGGATGAAGTTAAAAGTAATTTTGGATGTCAGGGCTCTGAGTTGCTAGTATCTTAAGATCTAATAGGAAGCTTAATCCTTCAATAAATTAATCATAAAAAGACAATTGATTAGTTTTAAAAGTAAATAATAAAGGAAGGTTGAGTTTTAGAGTTATAAATTATAGCCCCTTCTGTTTATGTTAAAACCTTAGAAATCTTTTTTGCATTAGGACTGTCTCTAAGTTATAGGAGCATCTATTAACCCAGTTTAGAGAAAAGTGGCTAGTCAGTATCATTATTTTTAGCCATGTTTTTAAACCAATCAAATTGAAATGAATTTAATTTACTTTTGGTAAACGTTATATCAGTTTTAAAAAAAATTTTGAAATTAAGAATAAATAAAGCTTCATTTGTCAGATATTTTGGTAAGGATCATATCTCGAGTGACTTCCTCTCTTTTAATCATAGTTTCCTATTAAATTTGAGGAGCTGACGCTTTTAAGGCTATCATTTTCTTCATTATCCTTTTAGTTAAACAATTTTGGATTCATAAACGAGCGTTCACTAAGGACTTTAGAAGTCAATACTTCTCTTTTGTGATGTCTGGACTTTTCCATTTCATTTTTACTTCTCGCATAAACTTGAGTCACTGGCTAAAAATCTAGCAATAAAGATCTTTAATTAACGCTAATATCTTCGTATACAAATTACGAATTTTAGATCTCTCTTACTCATTGAAATTAGAACTGTCTATTGAAGTGTTAAATGTTTGGAAGGATGAGTTCGCTTCTTATATTTTATTGGTAAGAGTATTTTGCTTTGCTATCTTGACTAATTCATCCTCCAACTGGCTTTGCTTCATCCTTCTTTTCAGTTTCTTTAGCTCTCTAATCTAATGGCTTGGAGAAAGTTCTGGCTCCTGTTAGAAAGTTGCAAGCTAGGCATTTAAATTATGACTCTGGCTATTTGCAGGAAATGATAAAGCTGATTCTTAGAAGGTGGGAAATCTTCCAGTTATCTCTAAGGGGTTGCTAAAACTTTCTATTCCTAGGTGCATTTCATAGATAGAGTAAATAAATAATTCATCAGACAATGAAATTAAGAATTATGAAGGAAATTTATTTTATGCATTATTTCTCTTGAGAGCTTTAGAAAAGTAAGATCTTTTTCAAAGCTGAATTAATTTTCTGCTTCGATTTAAATCTCTAATCTTCATTCTCATCATGAAGATAGTCTTGGTCGATTTAGGTATGATTTAGTTTGTTTTGACTTTCTAAAATTCCCTTTAACATTCTTTAGGAACTTTCAGTTGCCTGTCTATAATTCAATTATAATAGAATGTTATACAAATTATTTTTCTATAATTTAAAACATAAAGAATTAAAGTTAATTCGGAATTGAATTTGAACTTTTATTGAGCTAGTTTTTCTATTTAGGCTGCTTTTAATCTTGATTTTGTGGATGATTGGAGTTAGGTACTTTATTGTTTATAACATTTTTCTTGCTGATATTCATAGAATTCTTGTTTTCCTTATTTTCAATCCAGTAAATATAATTTGGGTGATAATTCAATAATTGATGGTGATAGATAATTGCTTTTAATTCATAGTTTAATTAACTTAGACTTTAGTTTAAGATATTTTGAGACTGTTTCTTTAAGATTATAAATTTATTTAAAGCTATATGAATTATCAAAAATAATTATTTACCGAATGAAATTCGCTTTAAGTCTTCAAATTATCTTTTTAAAATTGTGTAAAAACCAATCTGCTAAGAATCTCTTTTTATTCATGGTTTTCTCAGACGACACAGTTTTCGAGATCTTTTCAATGAGCTAAAGGTTAATATGTTAAAATAGTTATAAGAGATATATGAATGGCGATATTTTTAGTTTAAAAAGTTACTTTAACTAGAAAAGAAAGAGCTCAAAATTTAAACTTATTTAACACTTGATTCAATTTAATTCAATCCTAGAAGATAACTCAACTGATTTTTCCAAATCATTTTTTTTTTATGAGAGGTTATCTTTTTTATCATTGCTAAATCTTTGCCTTATTTTAACTCCTCCTTTTGAGTATTTTCCTTATGAACTTTCTCTTAGCCATTATTTTAAATATTTTCATCTTAAATTTTCATATGTCTCTTGATCTCTCTTGAAACTGTGTTTCTGCTTTAGTTATTTCTTCTTTTCTCAAGTGATGATTCGTCGTTTGATGTGACTACTTATAATTAAGACTTCACCCATTTGCTAACACTATGTATATGTCCTTCCTTCCCTCTTTCTTACTTTTAACTTGGCAAGTGATTGGATAATCTTGCCCCTTGAGCTGATTCTGCGTTTCTAGATGCATTCACAGAATCAACTTGCTTTTACTTCATTCTCTCAATTTCTTTCGCATAGTTGTCATGAATTAGCTAATTCAAATCTTGCTCTCTTTTAATTTATTTTCTCAATTAAATTTTCTAAATAGCTCTCTCTAAACTTTTTGAAGTTCAGTAGCCCAAGCTTCTATCTGCAATTTATGAACCTCTCTCTTTGAAGTAAGAACATTCCTAACCTCTAGTGTTTCCTATTGAGACTTTTGCTGTGCAAGTTATAGAATTTATAATATCATATATTGATTTTAAAGAACCTCAATCTTGTGCTTCATATCTTCCAAACCCTTTTTGAGTTCTTTCTCCTTGGCTATAATCCTGTCATCTGCATATTCACATTGAAAATCTTAATATCTTCATCATCATAATTTACTTGTAAGAAGTATAAATCAAGGTCAACTCTTTTCTGTCTCAATTTCTCCTTCTCCTGCTTGATCAATTTGTATCTCTGTCTTTCTTTCTCTTTGAGCCTCTCTAAGTCAAAATCTTCTTGCTTGAATCTGGACTAGCTTTCATTTTTCTCCCTTTCAATCTTTAAAGATATTTTATGATGACTGAAACATATTTTTAATAACCTCCTTTACAGAGACCATCAGTTTATCAGTAGCCCTTGCGATGTCATATCTCCCAGCAGCTTTTGAAAAATCTCCAGAGTTAAGATAAAACAATAATAAGATCCTGAACTGTAGAGAGGGTAGTTACGTTAGAAGGATGCTGAGAGTGATTTACTTGACTAAGCTATTATAAGGATTTAGAATTTTCACTTTACAGATTTGCTAGTCTGCAGCTTTTAGAAATTAATTCTCTGCTCTTGGAGCGAGGAGGCTTTTAATGATAATAAAAATTATATAATTAATATATACAAGTGATGCATGCGATCCTATTTCTACAGTAAGGAGCGAATGTTTCTGCCTGAATTCGGTTAATGAGCCAAGTTCTTATATGGCTCATTCAAATCTATAGAAGCTGCAAGCCCTGTAATTTAAACTTAAGGACATGCTAATTCAATTTTATAATGAACGAGTTAGAATTGTAGTCTTAAATTTTTGTTTCTGGGATTTGCACTCTCAGTATTTTAGGCGAGTCAAGAGAAATATCTTTCTCACTGTCAAAAGAAGAATATCCTCTTTTATTTGGCGGGTTAAAGCATTCCTCCAGTGCAATTTATTGCTTCTGCTTTAACTGACTAATCTCTTAAATAAATTTAAAGAGAGTGAGAGTTGGGCGGATAAGTAATTTGTTTAAATTTAAATTCAAAATACGAAAGAAATATGATACCCAAGCATTAAAGACTCTCAACTTGCACAAGCCAAGTCATTCAATAAGCTTTATTATTTTTATTAAAGCTTTACTGCAATCTTACCAACCAAAGGAGAAGCACAAACTTAATCTAACAGAAATGTTGCGATGAGCAGTTGCTCTCAAGAAAGACCTATTTTCTAAGAATCATTTTCAGAACCTAATTCGGTTCATAATTCTTCAATTAGTCAAGTCAAGCAGTCAATTAGGACTAGTGCCAGAGTTAAATTAGCTAAAATCATCTCTCTACCCGCTATACATTCAGGAAGAAGCAGTTCAATACAAGAGTGATCCCAAACAAGAGAAAACAGCATTTCAAGATTCTCATAGTAAGCAAAAAAGATTGAACAAGATCCAAACAGTTTACTTTTGCAGCTCTATCTAGCGAAAACTGAAGGATTAAGGATTGAGACCTAATTCAGCTTAGCATATTATCCTCATTATGCATTTATTAAGAGCAAGAAAGATTCTTAAATCAGTTTTAAGATAGATAATTTCATAAGCTTTAAATGACTGAGAACGGCTTTGGAGACAAAAGTGCATTTGTTTTTAAAAGATACTTGAAAACTTCAGAGTATGATAGGATAATGCCGAGAAATAGACCTCTCTTTGAATAATTTCGGAGGAAACAATCTAAAGATGATATTTGATTCCTTTTAGATGAAATGTAATCATAACTATATAGAGTATAATGCTTTTACAATGAAAGGAACTAAGTTTAGTTTATAAAGGGGCAAAAGATAATTATTACTTTTTAAGGAATGTGGTTTATTTTAATCAAGATTTAAAGCACATTAAATTTTTTTTAGCATATTTAACTAAGCAATTTTACTTAAAACGATTTATTATTTGCAATAATATTCCTTGAAGTAGAACAGTAAGATGGTAATTTTAAAAATGTAGAACAACAATATCAGTCAAGAAGATGCTCCTCTGATAAAATCTTTGCTTTTGAATCATCCTTCACTAGCAGCGATAGATTTCAGTAATAAAGATTCATTCAAGCAAAGAAATAAATTTGGTAACAAAGGATTACAAGCTATAGTGGAAGCTATAATTTAAGAAAGATAAATTTGGCTAAATGAGTCTAATTAGTATGATAAATGTTGCAGGCAACTTCATTTCTGATGCCTCCCCAATATAATTTTAATAAAAGCTTTACCTCATTTTTGTATAATCATTGATGTTTCTCAAACAGTCCCAAGTTGTAAGCTTAAACCTATCAAATAACGAAATTGGAAAGGATTTCATCTCAAAATGCGCAACTTACTTGTCTTAACTTATGGAGTTAAGACTCAGTAATACAAGATAAATAATTAAGCACTCATTGACTTATCTTAGAACCTTTCTACTGGGAAAATATGTCTAAAGATCCTTGATTTAAGCAGAAATACATTTTAAGGAGAGGGGTTAATCAAATTTCTTGATTCTTTTAAAAGCAATCAGTCTTTGAAATAGCTAGATCTCAGCTGCAATAAATTATAATCAACTGTTCATTTAAAAGGATAGTTTAAAATATTGTGAATGACTTTTCTAATGCAACAAGTTCATAAGTTATTGAAAATTTCCTCACTCAAGAATAAATGCCTTGAAACTTTGAACCTGACCTAATGCAAAATAACTCTTTAAACTATCTATTCTATAGCAAAGGGTTTATCTAAAAATGTGCTTTAAAGTACTGATTCTTTAGCAAAACAAGAGAATTACAGATTATGGAGCTCTAACGCTAATTAAGAGTTTGAATGAGAATTAGTAAAGCACTCTCATAGAGTTAGACATGTCTAGTTGCAATTTGAGCTTTGAAATGACTGAAGATGTACACCAAATGAAAGCCGCTCTATTTATTTTTAACTCTTGGAAATAAATTCTCAGTAGATTAATTCATGACACCTGAGCAGTAGAATGATAAGATAAAGTAGAGCGCTGCCAATCTCCATATTGTAATTAACTTTTATAAATCTGTTTGAAAAACTACTCAAGAGCTTCTATGAATACTTAGCAAAGCCTTCCGCACTCAACTTGTAGATAAAGTAAAAGCGATGCTTCTGAATTAACATATAAGAGTCTCTAAATTTTAAATTGAGAGATAATCTTATCAGAGATTAGCAAGCATAGAAAGTTATGCAAGCTTTGAAAAATTCTCAAAAACTAGGTTCAGTAACTCTAATTTACACTCTACGATTTTTAAAAATTATTAAATCGATTCCTATGAGAATATTGATAGAGATGAATCCTTGCAATTATGGGCTATTAAAGGAGTTTGAAAATTATAATGCAAAAAGTGCTACTATCAGAAAGAAAGTCTTCTCCCAAAATTAGAAGAGAGATTAATCAATTAAAAATAATTCTATTAAAAATGAAAATAAGATATGATAAGAGATATTATAAGATTAATTAAATAAATAGGTTTTATATTTTGTTAAAATTTGATTAACAGAGCTTATCTCTAAGCTTGAAACATTTAAATAAAAGTTTTAGCGAGATGTTGTGAAACTTCATATTGCTTAGAAATGAATTATACTTTCATCATCGTCTTCGCCATCATTAACGTCTTCATCATCTTCATATTCCTCAAATATGACATCGCAATCGTTTAGCTACCTAAACATTTGACTGTTGTCCCTTTGCAAGTGCTTTAAAACTATACAATTAAAAAGTCTTCATATCGGCTAAGTAGGGACTATATTGAGCATTTATGCTTTCATAGGTCTCCTAAATAGTTTCTGCTTGCTGCATGAAGGACAGAATTGGATCGATGTCACTAGCTTGATCATCTAAGTTTTTGTAGTTGGAGTAAGGACACTTGTATTGAACTGCGTCATTGTCTTCATTCTAATCAGATTGGTGATCCTAATTCCCATCTCTGCTGTCCTCCATGTCAAACACTATCAAGCTGCTTCAAATTTATAAGATGTGTGTTTGTCTGTGTATGTATTTTCTATGATTGATTGTTTTGACTTTGTATTGAATAAATTAATCAATATTTATAGACTTTAAAATGACAGAAAGCTTGAAATCTTCGCACAGATCTCACTCCGCCCATGAGGACTAGCACCATAAGAAGATGACAGCTTACTAGAAATTCACCACTGAAAACAAACTTAAATCAAATATAGAATTTGGTGTTTTGCAATTTTTAATAAAACAAGAAGCCTTGGACACTTTTCAACATTATGACTACTCTGGGGTCAATTGGATTGGCTGTGGGTACATACTTGGTTCTCTTTAACTAAGAAGAAGACTGCTCTGGAATGAAGACCGCACTGTGGATGGTGTTCATAATGCACATAGTTAATGTTTTTGAGACACTCATGAACATCGCAGGCTTAGAGAAGAAACTTTGCAATAGCTACATGGTTTGTGGCTTCTTCATTTTTGAGCTAACAGTTCTTATCTACATTAATAAATTTATGATTGATTCATTCATAACATGTAAACTTAATAAAAAGCTGAAAGAAGAATTAATTAAATAGATTTATGTATAGGTGGTGTACTTTGAGGCGATGCAAGGTGGAATCTGTATTTCAAACACAACACTCATGTACTTCTGGCTCATGGGTTAGATTCTGGTGTTCTATGGAGTGGTGGTCGTCACAGTATGTTTCTTCTTTAGAAAGTTTTGCCAAGACCCCCGTCTTCAAGAAACTGAGGCTAACTATTCACTTAAATACAATTATCCTTTGAGATTGAATGAACCAATAATTTAAAATTATAAGCCCTCATAAAAAAAATTTCCCTAAAATCTATGATTAAGAAAATAGATTTAATTTCAAATTAGTTTTAATCCTTGGAATCATACTGATCCAATTTAGGTTAGTAGATCTCTTCTATTTTTATTGTCATAAAATTTCAACAATATTAAAACAATGTTGTTATCTTATTTATTATGATTTGATTGAGTAGCTTGGGGAAAGATATGTGGTGGTGTTATTATTTGTTTAAAAGTTGCTACCTATGTTTACTCTCCTCTTATCAGAAATTAAGATAATTGAAGTTTCAACTTAATTAAGCTGTGTCACAAATTATAAATTATTCCTTTGGTTTCCTAATTAAATAATTTATATAAATAAATCTCTAAATAATCTATGAAAGCGTTATTGTCATCTGTCGCCAAGAACTAAAATGAGTCAAAAACTAATGAAGAATCTAATCCTGCAAAACTGCTCGCTGGTTTGGGGAATTCACCTAACTCAAAATAAAATAACGGATAGAGCAGGAATATTGCAGAGATGCTATTTGCAAAGAGAGGATAAGCTGAAACAGAGGATAAACCCTAAACAAATACACTCAAACTATGTAAGATTATAAGTCAAACAAATCAATAATTAAGCCAATATGGTTCATTAAATTATGAAAAATAAAGTTAAAGTATAAAGTTTTAAGTCAAATGTTGAAATATTGTGCTAGTTAAGAATAAGATTTTGCAGGCAACTCAGTTTATGAAGATAACGAATCAGACTCTCCAAGAAGCTAAGATAGAATCCAAGGGCTCTTTGAATAAGCTACTCGTAACTGAGAATTCTATACGCTCTCATATTAACAAAGCCATGAAAAAGATGAAATTAGAGCACCCCTTAAAGAGATCTCAATTCATTGATGTCTGCAAGCACCTCAATCTTTAATATTTACCTTATAGCAATAATTAAATAAAATTTAAACGAATCTTCATATCTCTTTTCTGCAAGCTACTGAGGCAATTCTCTTTTACAGAGGGAAGGAGCTAGATAACTCAGAAAATTGCGACCCAGAAAGACTTGTAAAGTGGATGAAAGAAAATGTAAAGGTGCTTCGACCTATCAATCCAGATATCGAAGATGAGTCTTACAACGAACTAATCAACTTTAGGAATAATAAACCTATTACTCTTACATTGTTAAATAGAAATGCTTTGTTTTTTAGTGATACTCATAGTTTATTGCAGCAGCTGGAAGTCCTTCAAAGCTTAATAAATCAGTGAATGTAGAACAGCAAAGCAATTTCGTGCCAAGGAAGTCATTTAGCAGCTAACCAAACATGGGTAGGACAAGGAAGAATGACAGATTAAAGAATCTGCTGGTAAACTAATCTCATGATACTGGACAGTTGCTTCCAAATCTGCGAAATAGTCTCATCAACAACTAGACTACTTAGGATTAGCTCTTTTTTTGTTTTGATTCCAGCAATTTGCAAGCTACTACCGCTGCTTCAATCAACCTACTCAACTCAACTGCTAATAACTTCTCATTTATAATTTCTCATAAGTATCCAGGAACATAAATGGAAAGTCTAACTTGCTAGGTTCAAGAGCCTATAACACAAACTACTCTAGATATTTAACTTAATTTAAGTTATCAATTTAATGATAAGGAGGAGGTGGAGTAAACTAGTCAACCTCTTTTAGGTCTAAGCTTGAATACGATAGAGATTTCTAGTCAGAGATCTCTCTCTATTACTACTTTTAATAATTTCAATATTTTGAGATGCACTCTTGCATCCAAAACCTGAAGCGAATCATCAATTTATGATGAAACTCATGTTTTTATGAATGCCATCTTTAAAGAAGAAGATGTTTGAGCGTCTGGAGTAGATGAATGAAGAGCTAGTACAGAGTTAAGGTGCTCAAGGCATTCAAGCTGGAATTTAAGCTCGACGCAGACTCAAAGAGCGCTATCTAGCCAAAGAAGAGAAGGAGGAAAAGGAACTTGACAAACTCATAGAGAGAACTGCAAAGACAAGTGCTCTCCAAGCCATCAATCTCAATAATTTCATATGTTCACGAATATATTCACTAATTTGCTAAGGAAGAAGTGGAGTGAAACTAATCAAGCATACATAGTGGTGTCCAAGATAGACTCCGAAAAGAAAATGCAAAAGATAAACGACTATTGCTTCAACAGGTATATTCTTTGATTCTATTATATCAAATTCATTATCAAATAAATTCCAAACCCGAACCTGCATTCCTCTTCTCAAATGGGAATACACGTAATGGGAGAAACTGAATTCTGAATGATAATTCCTAATCTGCTTGAAATTATTGAATCTGATTATTATATTGAAGAGAAGCACAGCTTATTATAAACTTTTGACTATTTATTTCTTAAAATCTCTTTTTCATATCCATTAGTTTACTTAGGTTTTATAATAAGGGTTGTAGACATAAATTGTATTGTTCATTGAATAATTTGGAATATTGTTGCATAGAGATATGTCAGTATTATACACTCAGCCCCTATTTTCGAAAAGTTTCAGTTTCCTTCTGTATTGCCTGGACGAAATTGGACTCAGCTCTATTCTGTTATGGTAAAATTTAGCACTGTGAGCGCTCTTTGTCAGCCAATTATTGCTAAAACCATTAAAAGGTAATTCAATTATTCTGCAGTTATTGGGAAAATCCTCCGACACTGTTATGCCAATTTTAGATGGTTTTAAAGAAACCTCTCTAAAGTGCTGTAAGGACTCAAAAAAGTGGCTACTTACTGTAAAAGCAGAATTTCTAGCCAGTATTGCAAAATAGGAGTTAGAATCATAATAATGTAGCAACCCTATTGCAGTAGCGTTAAATTTAATTTAATAGAATTGATTGTCATGAAAATGTTATCTCTCAGACACTAAGTCTCCAATTAGCTGTCAACAACAGCCACCGAAACCAATCATGTGCTCCACAAAACTAAGAGATTTAAAAATTTACAAAGCTCCTCAATGAAGGAGCAAGGAGAGCAACTTACTAGCTCTAAGATATCTGCGTTAGATGCCAAGAGGCTAAGTCTATCTCAAATTAAAACCATAGATCTGTAGCTTAAAAATCTAAATCAGACTAATGAACATGAACTAGTTTCTAAGTTTAGATTAAACAGCTCCGCAATTTATAATTAATTTTATTTGCTTTCTGCTTTTTAAATTCAATTGCATCTAGATTTATAACTAGAAACAAAGAGGATGGCTTTCTTCAGCTTCAACGCTCTGCGGATTTTTGCTTACATATTTAAGATTTAGAATTTTTCTATTAATTTTTATTACAACAGGCGTTGTAAGAAAGATAAGCCAATTAGCAGCGGTGTAAGAATTCCTGTGTTATATCCAATGCAAATTTATATTATTTGTAATTCTGGAGAGAGTGTACTAGATAAGAGTAGAGTGGCTTAAAGAAAAATATATACACGAATGACTACTACCTCAAGGGAAGCCAAAATAACCACCATATCTTCAATCAAATGTTTTCATTGTTTAAAATTATTATTATTTAATTAATATCTCTCCAAGAAATAAAAAGTCCAGAGTTAACTAAAATAGCAATTACTAACTCTTAAACATTAAGAGATCAGCACAAATATTTTTATTTTCCTATTATCTCCATGTTTTCTTTTTTCTTTTTTAAATGTATTATGACAAAAAGAAGGTTTGAATTCAGATAGCGTAATTGGCTAAAATTCTTTGGATTTAAAGAAAAAGTGGAAAGGGTCAAAGTCCCCTGCTATAGATAATAACTCGAAGAAGGGATCTTTCGCCAGAGAGACTAAAAATTTTAATAAACTACCTCTTAAATGCGCTTAAGCAAAAACCTTTAAGTAGCTTAATTTATTTCAGAACTCTGAATTTAAGTCAAGACACTCAATTAATTATAATCTTGAGCTAAAGGGAACGATAGAGAATCTGAAATTTGAATTTATAGTTTAAATTTAGAGATAGAGATGCAAAATTTAGAGAATTCAGGAAAATGGTAGAATCCTTCTAGGTTTTCTCTATCTCCTGCAAGTTATTTATACGCTTATATAATTTTATTAAAGATAATTTATTGTAAAATTAATTTAATCCTAGGAAGGAGAGAATAGAAAAATAAAACTGAATTTAAAAGTAGCATAAGAGAGTGTGGTAATGTGATTATCATTTTAGAGCAATACAGAATATACTCATATAAAAGGATTTGAGAGAAAGTTTGATAAATTATCATATTTTTTTTAATTGAATAAGATTTAAAAAGTATAAAATTTGCCATTTAGCTTTCCCTTAGAGGTTTATTAATTCCTTTATTAATTTTATCAAGGCTAAGAAATAAAATTGAAGGCCAACTCATTTAAAACGAGATGGACATTAATGAGCAGAAATCAATTAGAAATTAAAATTCTCACTCAAATTCTCAGACTAGAAAACTCGATAATTCCAACAGTCAGCACAGGTAGAACTTCATCAGGGTAGATTTTTTTTCCTAAAAATCTGATGAAGACTCTTCTTTTATTTATGAAGAGGGGGGTGGAATAGATGAGTTTGAAGAAGGTGAAGCCCCAAAGCTAAAAATAAAGAAGGACTCTCTAATTAAAGTGATCAAATTAACTATAATAAGAGATACACTCTACATTTAAAATAAATGCATGATCATAAATCCTCTTTATAATGGGGAATAATTTTAGAAAAATTATTAATTCATATTTTAAGAACTTAAAACCAAAATTATACTTAATTTAAAGGATAAATAATTAAACTCTGGGTTATACATCTGCTAGGAGAAATAATAAAGTTAACTTATTAATTGAGAAAATTTCAAAAAAGATGCAATAAAACTATCGCAAAGAAAGCAGTTAAAGTAGAAACAAAAACAGAGGAAGTAACATGCATTTTAATTAGACACCTCCCCAAAGGAAGAGCGCATTATCAAATTACTCATCTAAGTTTTCAGTTTATGTTAATTGTAAAGTAGTAGTATAAAATTAGAACTATAAAATTAAATAATTTAAACAATTTGAATTAGTATGTCTCACCATCGTCGCGTTTAGGCATAAACCCAATCAACTCTCTAGATCTCACTTCAACTGGCTTGCATCTTGGGCAGCTGCAAACAACGAGTAACAAATTTTAGTTTTTAATATATTTTAAAGAGGGCATATCCTCTTAGTAAAGACCTCATTTAAACTTAAAATAAATCCCAGACCAGCTCTCAATAAAAAAAGAGCGCTGTGAAGTAGTCATGTAACGCCTAGCAGATATAGCAGAGTCCTCTTACCCGCCAAAAGCAAGTGAACTCTTTAGTGAAATAGAAGTGCTCTTCTGAATAAAAGCAAGAAAAGCTCACCAGTATAAGAACTAAGCTAGGCTTGGATAAAGTTTTGAAGACAGAGAGGGCCTTGATAGCTGACACATCAAGATTGAATCTGATCGGAGGTTAGAAGCCTTCAGATTCGACTGTAAGCAGAAATTCATTGGCCAAAGCACTCAACACCTCTAAGTGTGATTCAAGCAGATTATCTCTCACAGCTTCCAAGAAAACTACTGCTAATCCAAGCAGAAACTAAAATCCTAAACTCTATTCAAACACAAGTTACATATTATAATGAGGTTGCTTATTAGTTACGGCGCACAGACTACCAGATAGAAACCTATGAAAAGTAAGGAGCAAGTCTCAAAAGTTGAATCAGTACTTTATGGATTCATTCGTCATGAGCTCTCCCACTAATGCGTCAATTTATCAACCCAAATATTATTTCTATCTCTTAAATGCTTCTGAAAGTTTCAAAAATAGTTCATCTTATGTCTAGTAAACTATCTAGCAGAAGTAAAAGTCTGAAAATCCATCTAGGATTAGTAGAAATGCTTAGACAAACTTTTAGAGAGTGCAAAAGACTCTCTACTCCCAGACTTAATCTGTTTAGAAACTCCTGAGAGTAGAAAGTGCTAGCTCAAGTAGAAGAGTCAGCAAGAATGAAAACGAATTGGCTAAGCCAAGTCTAAGAGAATTAAAGCCGATATCTAAAGGTGTTTCAAATTATGATAACAAGATCAAGAGCTTTACATAGTTGTCCATTTAATTTTATTAGATGAAACAATTGCTCAAGGTAAAGATAGGATCAGAGAAATCTCCAACTCGGCGAAGCAAGGAGTAATTTTCTTTTATTTAAAATATCATGATTAATGAATTGTCCTCAGCACTCTCATAGGATTTATTCGTAAGCTCAAATAACCAACAGTTTCAAAAGAGCCGAAAGAGGCTTCGATAGATGAAATCTTAAGACTTCATCTCAAATAATTACCAAACGCTAATTGATGAGTACCAGGTCATTCCTAATGATTTTACTTTCTGGTAAATCATTTTTGTCTATTTAGATTGCAGATACAGTGTTTTGAAAAACCACGAGACTTTTGCTTCTCGATTTGATGAGGTCACACAATAGCAAAGCTTCGCCGACGTTTAAACAATAGATGAGGTCAATAAGGAAGTTTTCATATCTTTTTAGAAGTGGAGCCATTTTTGTAATTAGCACTGCAAAGCTCACAAGAAAAACGCCAAGCAAAAAATTTAGCTTCAAAGCACTCAAACCCTAATTGCAAATACTAACAAAAGCCTGTCGGGTAAAGTCCTTTATTTTAGATAAAACAGGATAATATATCTCCCGTATGCTATGGCCAATCTGACTATCAAAATGAGCAACAGCTAACAAGCTAAACTTTGAGTTATTTACATATTGGCTATAAATATTTTTTGAGAGAAGAAATCTCTTAACCCAACTTACTCTCACCCTAGATAAGCTATCTAGAATTTTTGAACAACGAAAAAATCTTTCTCAAAATTATCTCTCTTTTATTAATCATAGCTTCTCCACTATATTTTGCTTCTATGAGTCATCAAATTCAAGCTAAATTATCTCAGAAGAGACAAGATTACAATATTGCGGAGCTTTAAATTGAGCAATTTGTAGATCATCATACGTAGCCAACACTTGCTTAAAACTTTAACAACTAAGAAGATATTATAAAAGGAAGGAGCAGCTACGATAACTCATTTAATCTTAATTGGCTCTTTATTAAATTGAAATCATTAAAGAAAGGATTTATCTAAAAAACACAAAGTTCGCTTATAGGCTATTAAGAATTTTGTTAAGATCAAAAGTTAGAGTAGATTAGCTACACTAAGCATCAATAGACTAATTTAATTTAAACTCTTTGAGTAAATTAAATTCTTATGGGCTCGTGGTTCCTGCAGTAGCTTAAGCTTAATCTCCGTTTTCAGTTTTGACGGAAAGAGAAAAGATATTCATTACGATTTGACTTTCAGAGCTCTGGATGATTTCAACAATTAGACCGAGTCTCTAATGTCATCCAAAAAGTTACTGCAAACTTCATATTTTTATCATAGTAATACTTTTTAATGATTGAACAAGGTCTATCCAAATAAGTGTGAACGTGAACTTAGGAGAAGGTAACTATAAGCGATTATAGATGAGAATTTAATAAAAAAGAGAATTTAATTAGATATTAAATTAAAATGGATTAAATCAGTGACATTTGAAGAATATAATTTTAAATAATTATTAGACCATTCGATTGGCAATAAATTATAAGAACTTTTCATTCTTCTAACTTTTGTGTGGGGGTGGTCAGTAAAGAGTTATAAGCGACACAAGTTCAAAGATAATTGGAATTGAGATTGAGATAAGTGCGCGATACATATCTCACTACTGAGACGTGCTGAGAGGATGATGAAAGAAAAACTCGCATTATTTTTTATAAGCTATGGACAAGCTGCAGATCAGGTAGTGAATCTCTGATTTCAACTGCCACGAAGTTGCAAATCCCCATTTATAGTTTATCTACTCATCGATATTTATTAAAATTCCAACTATAGTTATATACTCAGATGAGGATCTCTTTGAGAAAGTATTCTTATTCGCTAGGGAAAATAACTTCAATGATGTATGTTATTTATTTTCTACTTTTGCTTTCAATTTATTTTTAAAGATTTTAATGACAAGCGCAAAAAGAAATTCTATGACACAATCATGCAAATAGTTACACAAAACTAACTAACAAAATCTCAATCTAATCTAACTCAAGACCTTTAAAACTTCTTATTAAATTTTCATTGAGTTAAAGATGCTCCCATTTTTAAGGGAAGTAATAAAAATAGCTCCAAACAAAATACTTAAGACTTAGAAAAAATAGCTGATCTTAACCAAAGAAGAGAAGCCAATCCTTTTCTTTATAACTAGTAAAATTCTCAAGTTGCAAGATTTATAAATTAAATTTTAATAACTTAAGATTTGAAACATACCTCTCTGGAATTTAGAATGAGGAAAGTGTGCACCACACTAACATTCTAGCTTCTAACTCAGTGAGTGAGAATTCAAGCAACAAGGTTCCTTAGGACAATATTTTTTTCCATACATTTTTAATCAGAGCAGCTTGATTACATAAATTAAACCTATATTTAGATTAGTAAATTATAATAAAATTAAGGATATTTAATTTCGACATTTAAATGAGTTGAATAATTGCTGATTTTGTTTGAAAAATTCGTTTATATTTGGTTCTCAGTTATAGTTTTCATCATCAAAATCATCCTCAAAGTCATGATCGAATTCGAAATCCGGAAGTTATAAATTTTCAATTTGCTAGGAATCAACTTATTATGCTAAACTACTGTTTTAACTTTCATACTTTTCCAATTCGAACCAATAAAAAATTTAAATTGATATCCTTATAAGAATAAAGTTTCCTTTCTTTTGTCTGATTCTGATTTTAAGTTATTTGATCTTCTTTGTGTTTTGAAGTTTAGCTTTGTTTGGAAGATATAAAAAGGAGATTTTACTTCAAGAACTCATCAATCGCCTTGCTTCTTTGAGAGGCATCAAACTTTATTTTTAAAAATGTATCTATTATGAAAACAATTATTACTTGTAAGATGATTGAGGAATCTGATTGTTTGGTATTTAAAGATTATAATCAAAGGGAGAGGAACGATTTTATGGTAAAATCTTAACTTATTATTGCCAAAATCTTATAAGAAATAGAATTGCTCATGTTATGAATCTTTTGTATAATGAGAATTATGTAAAGGGGTTTAGATATTATGAATCATTTGTCTTTTCTACTTTCACTACTCTTCTTCTTCCTCCTCCTATTCTGACTATCTGACCATCTGTAGAAGAGCCATTTAAACCCTTAAAATATAATTGAAAGATAGTAGCCTGGAGCATCTCCTGTCTCTTATGCTTGTCTGGGATGAGCATGTGTCTGCTCTTCTCTTCCTCGATATTTAAGTAAGCTAAAAAGGCCTTCAGCAACACTTCATGAGAGCTAATGAAGCGGACAAAGTCAACCCACATGGAGAGGAAGTTCGGATCTTGCTGTTGCTCAAGCTAGTTAGCAGATGGATCTTGAGGATCGTAAGAGATAAAGCTCTAAATTTGATAAACGATCTCCTCTGGATTAACTTCGCTCTCATACTCGAAACCATATACTCAAAATACTTAAAATGATATCATAGAATTCTCTTTATAAGATTAGTACTTTGCGAGCATGAACCTCCACACTATTGGCTCAATCAGATCAAAGGGAGGGTTGAAAGTGTCAATCTAATTAAGCATTAAATAAAAGTATGGACTGACTCAACAAGCAAATCATTAAGTTGATTTTCTGCAAGAAGTTCTAGGTAGTTCAAGTAAAATTTGGCATCTGCTTTGATCTGCATGAAGTAGTTTTAGAATTCTGGGTTTTAGTTTCTCATCATAAGCTTTCCAATACGCCAGTGGAAATTTAGAGTCTTGTAGGAAGTGATACCGAAAATGCGTTCAAATAGCTCTGCCATCTTAATGTAAGTAGCCAAAGCCTTATCATTATCTCCAAGCATTTCAAGGTAATCAGCATGGGCCAAAGTCAGTTCCATATCAGCGAGGGTGTGCAAATTCTGATAGTAGAATTTCATTTGAACCTACTCAAAGATTTTCTTCAGTCTTGGGCCAGCCACTTATTTCCTTAAGTGGTAGCGAGCTAGCTAGAGGTAAGCTTGCTTTGTGGTCTCGCTATCCTCTGCAGAATGCAAATGCTTCAAGGCTTATATATTCAAATAATTGACTTACTTATTGGAGATAAAACTCTGTCTGATCTGTCTTTTCGTCTTAAATAATTTGCTTAGCATCGGGATCTTCTTTATAGTTAAGCTTAGCTAGCTTCAAATAAACCAGAGCTATCGATTCTTGTACATAGTTGTAATGCAGATATATTAGATGAAGCAAAAATATTTCATAGTTATCCTTGCCTAACAACTTTAGGAAGTTTAGAGCCTCACCAAGGGAATTGATATCACTGTTGGTGAGACAAAATCCTTGGATAAACATTATGAGTTCCTTCTAAAGCTATGGAAGTTTAATCAGAGTTTTCTTGAAGGCAGGAAGTACTTCAGGCATGGCTTCAATTTGTGAAGTCAGCTTCACTGCGTAGAAATTAGGGAACTCGTAGCATACATGCAAATATTGCTGTAATCTGTGCTGAGTAAAAATAGAATAAATTTATTCATTGACTGAGTGACTTTAGCCCTTCTCGTGTTATTGAGGTGGGACACGCTTTTCATCCACTTGGAAATGAAAACCTTTTGCAAAAAGGCGTGCTTGTTGTCCATATTCAATTTACTGCTTGTGAATTAACTGGATTAGAAAGATTACTGATCGTCTATCGTTCCATATGGATTATTCTGAAGTCTGTGCAAGATTATTTGCTGTTCGTGAGCTATTAGTTCCTCATACTCAGAAGAGTAAGTGAAAAGAGTTGGGACAGCAAATACTTTGTGCTCTTACTCAAAGATATCAGCCAAAGAGAAGAAGAAGTCTGTGTGAGTTTAGAAATACTTTTCCCACTTTCTATACACCTTGTCAATAAACTTTTCACATAAAGTTGATCAAGTTAAATTTCTCACATCAAAGATAGTTTAGCATCCTTCTTGAGGTCGTTGTAAATTTGCATAAAGAGCTGTTGATCAACGCTTGCTTGAGACTGTCCCTTGAAATAAATCCTCACGTCATCGATCGCCTGCTCGAATGTCATTAAGAGAGACTACTTGTCAATATCTAAGAGCTGCTTGCGAGAAAACCTGCCCGTTTATTTGAACTTATTTTCAACTTCCTTTGAGCAGAGATGAGGAGCACTTCTCAACTGGTAAACTTAAGTCAAAATAGTTATAGCTTAACTCATGCTTGGATTAATTTTACAATTCCTTGTCTTAATTAGCCTTTGAATCTTCCTTCATCTTTATTCCGTTCTGGAGGTCACTAATCTTCATGCTTTGATCTCTGTAGATCTCGAAAGCATAAGGCCTAATACTTCCATGGAAAACGTTGCTCTCATGCAAGTAATTTATGATTCCTAAGGCCTGGAAGAAATAGAAATCAAAGAAGACTCATTCAATTCATTTTTGAATGAAAATAGTAGGCGAGTTTCTCTGACTTGAAATTTTCGATATCTCTTTGAGTCTAGAATTTCCAAATTTCAGGAAGAGTGTCCAAGTTTTAGTCTGACTTTTCATGAATCACAAAGTATTGAACGAGGTCTGAGCTGTCAGAGACGACTATAATTTCTTCCATTATTTGCGCTATATATTTGGGATTGGAAAGCATCTTCATCAACTGCATCTCTTCTATCATAGTCACCAAATACTTTAATACAATAATAACCTAAAGCAATAAATATCCTTATCTTTACTTAGTCATGAGCTCGCTCTGCTCTTGAGAGATGGGTAAAAGGTGTGAGCTTTCGCAAACTAGTTGTAGCTAGCTGTCATGTACTAACTTATATTCACATCACTCACTCCTTTGGAGAGCAACTCAACTTGCATCACGTTTTGGTAGGATCGAGAAACATAATTAATTCAACTACTTCAGATATAAAAAGAGACAATTCATTGAGTGCTGCTTCCACTTCTTAGGCGTTAGTGGCTGGGTAGAAACGCTCTCCATCTGAAACAATAATGGTTTGCCCACCTATCAAACCCTATACTAGTTAGTCTTTATATAATATTATAAGCATTTTGATTTTAATGAGTCTGGAGATTGCTTAGCAATTTCTGAATAGTCTTGCACTATCTTAGAAGATACGAGAACTTGGCCTGAGATAAGTTAGAGTAGTGAGTGCTTTGAGTTAGTCTCCATATCTCTAGGCTCGTTAATGAAGACAAGAGGCTTCAGTTATTTGAATTTTCCATGGTCTATTTTCTTTTATCTGGCAGGTTCTTTCTCTCTTGGCTAGCCTAAAGGGAAAATAAAAAGCAAAGTACAAATAAGGATGGATGAATCCAGCTTAAGATCAAGGACCTGTGCCTCAGATGCCTTGACGACATCAGAAGTGTCTTTGTCTCTGGCTGTTACCTCTGACGGTTGCACATCTTCATCTAAAGCGGGACCGTTTCCTCCGTTGAGTCCCACGTTTTCATACTTGTCAGCTCTCTCTTACAGGAAGGAGGACAAAAACTGGATTGGATCGAATGGCCTGCTGATGGCTGTTTATTTCAAGGCCTCTTGTACAAGGTCAAACACTCCAGTCTTTTTCAGATAGGCTTGATACTCGTACTTTTGCTGTTGTCTATTGACTTCTTTCTTCAAAGTGGCAGTGCTCATTTTAATTCTTCCTAAAATCAAATATACTTAAAATTATTACTTCGCAAAAGCATATACATCATATTTACTCCTAGGAGATGAAGAGATTTCCTGCAAACTTTCTAAATAGATAGGGTATAAGTGTTAATTCATACTTGCTTGTTGATTGGCTTATATTGACTTTCAGAACCATTAAAATACTTCTCTCTTATATTTATATCCTGGACTTCAATTCAAGAATAAAAGAATCAGTTTGCATGCATCTTTGTTTTAATAAGAATAAACTGCGAGCGTTAAGATTAAGCAGGATATTAAAACTCCAGAACTGAATAGAGATTAAGCGAAAGCTGTGAATTTCTGTGTTTGAGTAGGGTTTTTCCAGCTGAAAGTCAATGAGCTACTGTCTTTTGGATCGATTGAACCTATCATAAGAATAATTATATAATAATTTATGATGATGATGTTAATGAATGAACCGACATACAAAACTGATACATCGTTCGAGGGATCCAAATTGAAAAGGGAAAATGTAAATTCTAATCAATTAAACAATAAAAATTAAATGACTGATAGGCTTGAGAGTTTATCTATTTAGGCCCCTCAGCCATTCCAAGTTTGAGGAGTGAAGCTGCGACGTTAGGTCCTGAAATTTGCAAGCTTAGAGATTTCTCCCTCTGATTTTGAATAATTAAAGAGCAAGGCAGACCGAATGGGGCTGGGATATTTAAAGATCCATCTATAGTAGTGTTTATAGCGGAAAGAGGGAAGAGATTTGGGTCAGAATTCAAGCTAATGAATCCATTTTGACCTACTTTGCATCTATTCACAACAGGGCATCACAAAAACCACATAATATAAAGTTAAGTTGAGTTGTATCCTGTAGTAGCGTTGAAAACTCCCAAAAGTTTCTTAGGGCAACTTGCAGTGGCATTGACAACACACATATAAATATAGCTCTTAAATAAATGCATATTAGCTGTAAGATTAGTCATTGACATTTGGCAGTAGCTATAACCATTGAAAATACAGCCGAAGCAAGACTGAGAAAACACAGTAGGATCCTGATTTGCTTGTGCATGGGGGACAATAGTCATGAGTGTTAAAATTAGGAAGCAAGTGCTAATTAGTTTGCCATTTTACTTTACTATGGACTATTTCTTAGCATATGATATTCTATTTTCAGGAATATATTAGTTCTTTCCTGTTGATTCTTTCTTATTTTCCATTTAGGTAAGTTGCATTTAGTTAAATTGTATGGGGTTGTTTTAGGTTTTGTGACTTGATTATATTTTGAGCTTTAGGACAGGATTTGTCGACATAAATTTTAGTCAAGCTGTTTATTTAATTATCTTAATATCTCTTATAATAAATATCTCATTACTCCTACTTCTTGCATTCTTTAAACAAAGAGGGACTTTTTCTAACTTTTGAGAAATTTCAAAATAATAATTAAAGTATTTTCTACGTAAATTTGAGTTTGCGATTTGCATTTGAGAGATGAGTGCTGAGGATAACCAAGGAGAGATTGAGTCTATAATTGAGCACAGAGTATCTTCTACTACTGGACTCTACGAACTACTATTCTTAATTTAGCATTGCAGTTTATATTTTCACTCTTTTAAATTAGTGAATAGTGGAGTGGAAGCAGGGTAACCCTAGCTGGGAGCCCTTTCAGTCTTTGTTCAAGGATGTACCTTAACTTTTGACAGACTTTTTCAAACAACAGAGGCTGGACATTGAGGCTGTTCTAGAGCACGAGGCAGGTGTGCTAAAATAAAAGCATCAGTTTGAAAGAGGAAACTCTAACAGAGGAAGAGGCTAGTATGACAACAGAGTTTATAGCGTAAATTATTACATTGTTATCCTTTCTTATTAAGAGGTTTTGGGAGAGGTGGCTTTGGAAGAGGTGGGTATCGCGGAGACTTTCGAGGGAGCTCGACAAACTTTGAGATGCGAGGGGGAAGAGGCAGTGGATATCGAGGTAGAGGGGGTGAAAGGAACTTTTCTCAAAGAGACACAGTTGAGTCTGAACACTCCTAGAGTTTCAACAGGGAGGACTCTCAAAATCAAGGAGAGAAGCAGCAATGGGAGTGGATGAAGCAGAATGACTACAAGCGGTACCTGCGTTCCAGAGCAGCTGACTAGAAAATCAAAACCTGGGAAGAGCAAAAGAGTGCAGGGACTTTGCCAGTCTTCTCAACAGCTTTTCATTGATAAAGTTCATTTAATCTCACCTCAAAGACAAGATGTAGAGATGAAGTTTGAGAATCCATATTCAGAGCTTACAGCAACTAAGTCTGTGTGGGAAGTTTCACCACCTTCCAAGAAAAGCTTTGAGTCTAGTATCGACAACACGGCAGATATTCACCCTTCTAGAATTCTGGAAGCAAGAGTAGAGTCTCATCCTGTTGCCATCGATAGGTAATCAGTTTGGGGAAAGAACACTTTGAATCAGAGTTAAACTGACTTTGAATAGGGTGGTCATAAAAGTCAAGAATAGACTCATTATCAAAACCTAAACTCGATCGCAGACTTTTAGCGCTTTCAGAAACAAAATGAGAAGAGGATGAGGTACCAGAAGGCACTAGAGTTGCAAAGACAGAAGCAAGCTGATGTTGAGAGGCTTGGTGCTGGGAACTAAAATCAAGTTGTCAGGGTTCAGGATCAACCAAGCAAAGACTACTCGCAAGGAGTAGTTAATTCACAGTCTTAGTCTTTAGATATAGTTAAAGTGAGGTTTCACTGCTTCGCTGAAGGTGAAAATCTTTTGAAGGCCTGCTTTGAGCAACTTCGAACCTCTAAGACTGTAGAGGTGAGAAATGCCGACAAGACTGAACCTCGATCTAGCTTTAGCTCGCTCTTGGACCTAGATCAAACTTCTTGTGCTTCTTTAGAAAAACAGCCACCCTACAAGCTCAAAAAATCTATGCCTCTGATCAACAAGGTACTCTCTGCAAGCTCTCAACTCTACTTCAAAAAGATTAAATCTATAATTAGATTTAAATGTATTAAAGTTGAGAAAAGCGTTTGATAACATGAAAGGTCTTGAGTTCCCAACTTCTGGAAAAGATGCCAAATTGTCTGAGATACTCAAAGTTTCAGAACCTCTCTACTTGTGTGAGTTCTAGGATTCCTACATTGAGAAGGAAAACGATTGCTCAATTCAGGAACCAACCTTGGTAAACAAAGTTTACAAGGATCAAGGATTTTTCACTCTTCAGGAGATTGAACAAGGTTTCATAATAGGAAGTCTCCAGCAAGATCAGAATCTAGCGTTTGGTGGTGCTAATGTTGAGAATAACACCAAGTAGCTTCTTTCTTTTTAGTTTATTGTTAAATGAAAGCTTATGGACTACTACGAAGCTATGCTGATCCCCTTCAGTTTAACAACGCCAGGTTTGATCCCAGATCCCTTATACTATCGTAACTCCTTCCGCTCCTTCTCCCCTTCAAGTTTTTCATAGATACTCAAATGAATCAAGCTTTTGAAAACGTAGCTTTTTGAAATTTTAGAAACTTTTTAAACCTTCTTTTTAACATATTTCCTGTCTTAAAATAGAAACAGACAAATAATTATCAAAAATAAAACATAATCATTATGGCATTTGCCATTTAATTTTCACTATCATTTTCCTTTATTTTAGGCATTTGTATCTCAGTCGCCCAGACAAACTCTCCTGACATTGCCAACTGCTGGAGCTGCTAAAAACGCAACTTCAGTTTCTCAGATTAAGATTGGGCCAGGGGATTATGCAAACAGTTACAATACAGTTGCCCAAAACAGCGCTTCAAAGGGAAGGAAGCAGCCTGCGTTTGGCTTTGGAGAGGAAAGAAAAATTAATAAGACCAGTGACACATCGCAATTCACACCAGGTAATCTAACTTAAAATTTAAATGAGTTTTTTCTCTGCTATGCAATTGTATTGAACTGCTTATTTAGGACCTGGATCTTATTTGTCTCATGTGGAACTGACTACAGCAGTCTACGACAAGAAACTAGATGACAATAATTCTTACCTAAAACAATTATGAAAATTGTCCTTCCATTTATTTAAAATGATTGAGGTTAGTAAAGGACAATGGGCACATAAATCAAAGAACACAGCCTTACTCAATTAAGGGTTTGAAAGATCAATCTACCATTGGAAGCTCAGGCATAAATCTACTTTCACAGTCATAGGGAGGCTTGCCCATTCCAATGAAGGAGTTTACTCCTGGTCCAGGTTCATATGAAACTAACTTCTCAACCTTCAACAACAGCAATCATCTCCATTACAAGCAGATAGTTTCAAAGGGACAACACCATTCTCAAAAATCAAGAAGCTTGCTATCCATGCAAGTATCGCCCACTAAGACTGGTGCACCAGGAGCTATATCGTAAATGACTCTATTTTTGTTTAAATTAAATTTATATCTGGTTTCTTGAACATATCCATCCCCAGTATCCCTTCAAGATACATCTAGCCAAACTTAGAAGCTGATGAAACTGATCTATATCAAATATAGATCTAAAAATAATTGAAGATCTTTTTGGTGACTAATCCTTAAACCAGATAGATAACTTTATATACCTAAATCTATAATTTGAGTAACATGCTTTCAGCTGGTAGAGTGAAAATTATGACGCATGACAATTCTAGGCTGGGCCCTGGCGCTTACATGATAAATGATTCAGGAATCAAGAAATCTCCTAGGGTAAATAGCCTCTTTACTTATTATTTTTAGGCTTATGTAAACTTTGGAGCGAGCAAAACTATGAGAGTGACTGATAAAGTACTGTTGAAGAAGGGTACAAGTGCCACAGTAGGACCTGGCTCTTACGAAGTGACTAAAGACATAGACAGGAAGATTTACAATCCAACAATCCCAAGAGATGGAGTAACTTACATGGTTGGTTCAGGCAGAAGAAGGAATAATGGCACCATCAAGGACAACTATGACATAGATTCGCAGTCTGAGAGTGAGGAGGGGAGAAATGACTCAAATGAAAAGACTAAGCGAGAGAAGGCAGCCAGTCCTGGCCCTGGGTAATATCTGGATGAGAAATACATCAACTAGATTGGCAAAGATTCCTACAAACCTCAGCAGTTTCAATTCTTCGGGTCTTCAATAGAACGCTTTAAATCTCCAATCTCAGCAACTAATCAAAGCTTATTATGCAAAGCTAGAGCTGAATCTTATATTGATTTAATGGTCTTGGACCAGGGGCTTATAACGCTTTAGCAGAGTAAAAGGAGGAAAGAATGAGACAATTTTAGCAGGCAGGCTCAGCCGCTTTCATGGGAATAGGAAGGCATAAGAATAACCTGATGGTGAACAAAACAAGACTGGAAATACCAGGACCTGGAGACTACAAATCAGATGAGTCACTTTAATTCCTGAAGGATACTAAGGGAGTGCTTGGAGCACAGCCTTTCAAATCGAATATTGACAGATTCAGAGTCAAAGACGAGATGGTACCTGGTCCAGGCAAGTACTAAATGCCCAGCTCTCTCACCATTAGAAGTTCTAGTCAGGTTCATGCAAGCTTCAGATCAGGAGTCAAGAAAGTGTTTATATCACAAAAGTTTGAAAAATAAGTTGCTTTCAATTTAAAAGAGCTAGTTTTTAACATTGATAAGGACATCCCTGGCTCTGGGCAATACAATCCCTAGGACTTTAAGTCAATAGGAGTGTAGAAGATCAGTGGTGGGGCACCTAACAATTTCTCTTTGCTTGCCAAGAATCCTATGTAGAACAACAGCATGCACCGAGGCCATCATACTCCAGAAAGAGAAAGGCTAGATATTTCACCTAGGGCTATTATAAACGAGATATCAAGTAAGTTTAAATTAAGTTATTGATGCATTGAATTTGTAAAACTTTATAAGCTATTTTTTGAAAGGAAAATATATATTTACATATACAAAAAAAGGCTATAAGTTTCATAGATAAGCTCAATTTTTTAAAAGTAAATTCAATTTTAAAATTTGAAAATCTTATTTTCATTTCTGATTTGAAGTATTTTCATTTATATTAAGAGATAGTTATAAATATTTTATAGCTCCTGCTGCGATAGGGCCAGGTTATTACGGAGGCACTAAATTCAAGATCTTAGAAGGCCAGCCAAAGTTAATTGCCGACTCTAAAATGTTTGGAAGAGGAGACCGCTTCCCAGATCCCAAGCTGCAGGCTCCAGGTCCAGGTGCTTACAATGAGCTCAATAAATGGCATTAGAAGACCTACAACCTCAAGTTTCTTAATGTTAATCTATCATTGAGAAATGTATATTTGTATGTGGTGGGAGGGAGCCCTACGGGCCAGCAAACGACTCAGTAAGCTTCAAATACTCCATCCGTTTTGTGATCTACTTCGCAAGTTTCTGGGTACCAGAGTAAGATGACCAGTTAACAACAACTTCTGGCTGCTACTAATTTTGCGACTTTACACTTTGATTAGCTGTTAATTACCCCCCTTAAGCCTAATTGTTAAGTCTAAGTTTGTTTTAAAGATTTTGTTAAGTGTTTAAACTGTTTAGACTTCTGGAATCTGCCTAGTCCTGTCTTTAAGCAGTAGAATTATATTGACCTGTATTATTGAATCCCTCTCTCCTTTGAGTTGTTCCCTGGCTCTGACTAGACAATTTGTTATTATAAGTGAAATACTGCTATTGTGACTGCTACTGCTGCATTGGATATTGCTATTGCGGACTGCTATTTTCAGAATAGTTAAATTGGGTGCTGATATTTGTGGCATACTAGTTTTGGCTTTGATACTTTTGAGCAGTCTGAGTTGTGTTCAAGTAGGAGTTAGTGAGATGAGTATTTGTCTCATCTAATTAGGTGCTCTACTTATGATCCAAGTAAGGTTTCTCATATTATTGTTGTTGCTGTTGAATTAGGTTTCCCTTGAATTAAGAAAGGTTGATTTGTGGTCCGTTTGCCTTGCCAGTCTGCACTATTGTCTTAGTGTAGAAGGGGTTGTTAGTTGGCAGTTGAGATTTCTTCAGAGGAGGCTGGTAGAGTTTCATCAAATCACTCCTACTCAACAATTCATTCCTGACTAATTCAGCTTTGAAATTTGAACGAAGTTCTCTTTTATTCCCGTAAACTATTATGAGATAACCATTCAATAGATAAAATGATGTACTCACTTCAATTTTACTCTTCAGAAACACCATATGCACCGCTGTATTCAAAGAGTTACCGTTACGTTTATCCTAGCAAATTCACTGACTTCTGAGATATAATCTACTAGTTTACCCCTCCTTCAGCACTTAAACCATTCATAAATCCTACAGGAATTGAACTCTCTTGGGAGAAATTTGTGCTTCTATTCAGGCTTGTCAATTTTTTCATTAGTTCCTTTGCTTTATCTAATATCCACATTTCTATAATAAAAAAAGAAACTAGCTTTACTATCTCTGCTGTTTCCAACTTATAGCTGCTGGGGCTAGTTATTAATGATGTTTGATAACTTCTACTAATTATTCAGAGTTTGATTGAGAGCACTCTAGTTAAGGGCAGATATCAAACTCTAAATCTGAAGATTCTTCCTTTGATCTTGGGAGTACACTCTTAAAAAGTAACACCCTTACTTTAATTATAGGTTTTTATCTTTTGTTCATGAAATTAGCAACATTTGTCCCATCTGCTCTGACAATCATGCTTTAAAATAACCTACACTTTTGTTGTTAGAATTATTCCTTCTCCTAGAATCTTATTCACCCCTACCTCCCTCTTTTGACTCAGTCCTCTTGCAATTGCTTTCCAATGAGTGGTTCTCGTGATGTTTTCATGTCTTGCTAGGAAATGTTTGAAATTCTTAGCAGTAGTGTTTGGTCGGAGAGTCTTGAGCACTTCATCTAGTTTATGGTCCTCCTCTGCGTAATCATCGTGCTTTTGCATGATGCCCATATCTTCTTTCATTGAGAAGTAGTAGCTGTCCATCATGTTTAGCATCCTTCCTATGGATTTGTTCTAAGCAGCAGCTGCTTGCTCTTGCTCGTACTGCTCAATCTCAGATATCAATTACTCCTTCTGCTCGTTAGCTTTCTGAGAGGCAGAGTTTCGCAAGTTGAAGCCATGGCTTGCTCGACCTTTAGATCTTAAACGAGAGTGATCATTATTTTAATGGAAAGATCTGAAATGGATGTTGGAAGCGAAGAAGAACCAGATATTTGAGTTTTCATCCTTCAAGAATTCAGCTTTCATCTGAAGTATCTCCTAAAGCAAAGTTTAGCTTAAGATTATTGAAGCTTACCTGATTGTGGACTTTGCTAATGTAGTAAGCTATCTTCAAACACTACTTGTATATAATTAAAGAACTTTCAATTAATTTAACTCTTGTAAGCATAGAGTTCATCTTCTTCTTGCTTGATCAAATCTGCATCCTCTGGCATGGTCTTGAACCCTGAGTAGTCTATATCTTTGGGAAGTGTTCCAGCTGCTGGCTGGCTTTCCTTCTTCTATCCATGCTCAAAATTACTTATTATGGCATTTTAAATATGCTAATGGAGTTAAGTTTAGGTGTTTTCTTGTGGAATTGGAGCCATGAAATGAACGAATATGGGATGGCCTATGCCAGTCTTTGCTTTGATACTCGTCTGAATGCAATCGATGGTTTTCCAGAACTCATCGTTAGCTCTCCTTCTGAATTCATTTATGAACTCAGTGTCTCTCACTACTTTCACAGCTGCTGTGTGGAAACCACTTTCATCAAACCCTGTTTGCTACATTTACTCCCCTACTTAATTTTATACTTACTTCATTTATCAAAATCACAAAATATAATTCGTAAGTTGCTGACTCAGCCCAACTACTCCCTCCTATTGCGAATTTTATTGTTCTGAGCCATTCATCTATCCTTAGTTAAATAGAATGATATCTTTTAGAATCACCTATTGTTAGTTAGTTTGCAATTGAATTGAAGTTCTTGCCACTGAAAGTTTGAGAGGCAATTTTGTGTAAAGGATTCTCTTGATGGAACTCATCCTGCTCTTAATTACTATTAAACTAAAGATCATTAATCTTGAGCAGACTCGTCAACTAAAAATCTGAAGATTGCCGTGTCTTTGTAGAAAATGGATTTCTCGTCGTTACTGTAATTAGATACTCATTCTAAATTATAGAATTGAAAATACTGTTCCTGGCATTAGCTTCCTCATCAGCGTAGTTATTGATGGATGCTTTTAGTTTTGGTGAGGAGTTGAGCTTGCTAGGATTACTGTCTTTAGCATTGGAAGCATTTTGAATCTAGTTATCATGAGGATTGCAAATTGAAATAAGCCATTTATCTATGATTGGTAATTTGAAAGACTATTGGCTGAGTTTCCTTCTTCCTCTCCCTGACTATAGTACTGAACTTTTGTCTGATGTCTTGAAGAGCCAACTTACTGGCTTAAGCAATCATCATGAGGCAGCCTTCTTTGTCGCACTTCGCTATGAACACTGGCTTCCCATTCGCAAAGAATACTGTGTCAGGGAACAGCACTTAGCACCCCTTCACTTTCTCATTTGGAGGCAGCAAGTACTCTATCAATCGGATGAATCCTATCTTCTTCCCCTGTAACAACGCCAAATTTTATAAAGGCTTCTGCTCCAGTCTCCTTCCTTTGGTTACTTACTATTTGCAAACCTAGCAATCGCAAATAAATGACTCATTTCAAATAATCGCAAGAGAAGTAGGAGTTATCACCATAATATAAATAGCTCTTTTGACTAGGGTTATTATAAATAATGAGAATAGCTTTGCTCTCCTCTGCATTTTTCATCTGATGGCGTCTAGCTTTTTCTTGGACATCTTATTATGCTGCTAATGTTAAAATAAATATTGGCCCTTCGAAGCCTTGGTAGAGCCGGAAGCCCCCGCCTAAAGCTTAGAGTTGTTGAGTGTTTGCTATGTAACTTCCATCGTTTACTATTTTATTTCTATAATTTCCACTTCAATTTTATCACATCACTAAATTAATACTCGCTCATATTGTGAGATTTTATTTTGTAATTGATTGAAAATTGTTTAAATAATAAAAATGTTCTTGCAGACCAAGAGTAAGTTTGACTGGACGAGGCCCCAAACCCAGGGCTTCAGATAAACCATACAGCATGATGATTTCGCCAGGTGGTCTGCCAATCATATGTACAGGACCAGCTACAACGACATGAGCGTCAAGGTAAATATAAGCAGGTTGTGAAATATCGTCTTCCCTAATTAAACATGTTTTGGTGCTTACTTGTTTGGTTTAGGAGCCAGTTGAAAATAAAAACTCAGCCATCCCCGGATACTAGGGATACGTCCCAGGCAAGAAGCCAGACAATGAATTGCAAGGGACCTTCACCACCCTCAGTAGGCGTTGCTTTACTAGAGAGAGACTTGACAACTAGCCATAATTCAGAGGCACTGCAAGGTATTGCAATCATAAAAATTCCCTCTCTCATCCATAGATCATAATGTGTGATTTAAAGAATATCTTTTAACATATCCATTGACTTAGTTGATAGTTTTAACTTCACACAAGTGCCTCCTAAGCAGGATGAAACACTCAGAGCCAACAGCCATAAGTATGGAAAGCAAACGCTCCCCATCCCTCACCCTAATTAGGACACCCCAGGTGGCACCAGAGCCTGGTCCTCTACAACTAGAGACTCCTATGGCGTGGCTCCAAGGTTCAGAGTGAAGCAGAACTTCAGAGCTAGAGTGTCGCAAGCAGACGCTGACTTCGACCACATGATGAGAGAAAGTGGAAGAGGTAAGGGCAAGGTAACCGCTAGTGGCTTCGCAACTGCGATGACCCTCTACGACGGCACCACTTGGGTCCCTGAAAAGAATCTTCACTCAGATAAACTTACTTCTTCCCTTTCTTTGGAAATAATCATACCTTCTCCCTTTTTCCAAGTATTTTTAGGTTTATGTTAAGAACTGAGTATAGAAATAGATTCAACCAGGACAAGCCGTTCCACAAGGTTAACTTGAGGCACTCCATCTACTAAGTCCCTAAGAGAGTCTTAGTCTATGATCAAGCATGAAAATTACAAAAATACAATCACTCATGGAAAATTCTCACTCCATGCTTACACCCTTTCTATATTTAAGTCTTTGCAATTTTTAGAATAAATTTTATTTTATTTTCATTCATTCACTAACTTCATCCTCTTAAAATCACAAAATAGGATAATGTTGGATGACTCTTCTTAAATGTACATGAGCATGGTTTATGATAAGAAATTGTGAATATCTTTGGGGGTGGTGAAAGATGAAGTATAAATTTAAATATTAGCTTTTAAATAAGCAGCAGCAATTCCCTCACAAATAGAGAACATTTCATAGTCACAAACATGCAACAGAGAATCAAGGAAGTCTTCACAGACGCATTTGCAAACTACAACACATTCACCCGCGAGACCTACAAACTAGTCAGAAACAGAGGCAAGAAGCTCGAAGATATATCTAAGATCGAAGAGAAACTTGCAAACAAGGTCAAGATTACAGGAGAGCAACAACAAAAGCTCCAACTCAAGTAGGAGCATTTGAACTATGTATCTCACACCCTAGACATCATGGAGCTCTACAAAGCTGAGTTTGAGAGAGAACAGGCAGCCATACTAGCCAGAGAGCAGGAGATTGCTTAACAGCAGCAAGAGTAGGAACTCAACCAAGATCAAGCAGTGGAAGTTGTTGACCAATCTTTAAAAGAGGAAGTGAAAGTTGCTCAACCAGAGCCAGTTCAAACTCCTTCACACCAGTCCCCTTAGAAGACTTAGAACCTTCACAGCGAGAGCAACGTGGTCAACTATCAGATCTCGTCTTCAGAGAAGCCTTAAGCAGTTACTGCTCAGCCTCAAGTTGTCGAGCAACCTGAGCCTAGAGTTGAAATTCAGTATGTAGTGGATCATAGTAAAGTTGATGAGGCGATCAGACTCAGTCTTGGCTCTCAAGTCCTCTTCCAGCAAATCCAGTTCTTGAATATGGCAGTCATGCAAAGAAACGATGCTACTTTGATCCAAGAGTTCAACCAACTCATACAGCTCTTATAGCCAGTGCTTTTCAGCTTGCACGATTTGACTAATGATATCAGGATCAGTAGACTTACCGGAGAGTTCAAGAGAATCATCTTCAGCGAGGAGAATAAGCCAGAGGATGCAGGCTCACTCTAGATCAGGAACTTGTTTAACAAGATCATCAACAATGATGTGATCAAGAATTCCATGTGCCTCTCCCAGATTATGATGATGCCAATTATGCAACCACAGATAGGAGGAGGAATGATGAACCCACAAGCAGGAGTTAACCAAATTTTACCTTAACAGCAAATTCAAGTCGCTCAACTCTCAGCCGCACACCAGCTTACGTTATTTTTAGAGCAGCATCAGTTGCATTCTCACGTGGTTGATCAGACCTCTCCAGTTAAACCTGCTCAGCAGAGCCACTTGACTGTATAGAACTATTCACCTCGCAAGGATATGTCGAAGTCACCTTTGAGACAACCAGGTGCTATCGAAGTTGCCGCAGATGTTAAGAGAAACTTGAACCTCGACGATGTTGAGGATGAGCAAGATGAGGAGTTGCAAGCTGAGGATGCCAATGCCGAGGAGTATGAGCAGAATGAGTACTAGGATGAAGATTAGGCTGAGTATGACAACCAACCTCAGTACCAGGAAGATGAAAGGGCTAATCAGCAGAATGAGGAGTAAGAGGGTCAACAAGAAGAGGGCGAGAACTATAACCAAGATTATGAAGAGACCACTCCTGGACAGCAAGATCATGAGTAGGAGGAGTTGACCACCCCAACTGATGAAGTACCCTAGAGCTAAGGAGAAGAGCTAAAGGATACTATAGCAGATAATAGATTTGATTATCAAACCAAATTGATATTAAATAAAATGGATTATCCCAAAAAGCAGTTGTACTTTCTCAAGTATCAATAAACTAACTTATTTTCTTATTCAATATTGATCTTAAAAGCTATTATCTTTGAATGATAGTACCAAACTCTGAGTTATGATCTATAAAAGGTAGAGCCTTAAATATTCGAGAACTATATAAGTTAACCCGCAATAACTTGCGCTTTAGCATATTGATTTTGGATTTCGCTAAGGAGAAAATTACAATTTAAGGTCATGACAGCCATTTTAACAGTTGCCATTTGACTAAATATCACTTATTATTTCAGCAAATTGCCTATTCATATAGAGTATCTACTATAATGAGGATAAGAGTGCCTGGAGAAAAGATGGGCAATAGGAGCACAGAGGAGGCTACAGAGGAGGCTATAGAGGTGGCTATAGAGGAGACTATAGAGGAGGTTACAGAGGAGATTACAGAGGTGGCTACAGAGGCGAATACAGAGGAGAATACAGAGGTGGCTATAGAGGAAGAGGTGGCTACCAGAGAAATGACTGGAGAGCTCAAAAGGAGGATGAAGGACAAGAGAGAAGAGAGGAAGTTGACCAAGAGAACGGAGGAGAGGAGAGAGGAGATAAATTCCCTGTCCCCTCACAGAGGAAAACATTGCTTTGCTTTACTATATGATGAATATTAAGTAGGAGGTTTCAGAGGTAACAATGAGGGCTACTAGGAAAGAGCACCCTACAGAGGTGGTGATAGAGGCTCCTACAGAGGTAACTATAGAGGTGGAGATAGAGATGGCGAGAGAGGAGGATTTAGAGGAGGCGAGAGAGGCTCCTACAGAGGCAATTATAGAGGTGACTATAGAGGAGACTACAGAGGAGGCTATAGAGGAGGTGACAGAGGTTCCTACAGAGGAAACTATCGCGGAGGCTTCAAGAACTTAAATGCATTTATGCTTAGAATTTAAAACGAGGAAGATCATGAACACACTGGAGAGGATCTAGCCACTGGAGGATTCCAGGTCGTAAAGACTAGAGCCCAAAAAGAAGATGCTAACTTCTCAGTTTAATAGAAAACCTTTAGCTATATTCTTTTAAGTAGGGTTCAATGAGTCAAGAGGCCCAAGAATCGCCAGAGGAGCCCAGAACTTCGTTCAGAGAGGAAGTAGAGGGTACGGTTACAGTAGAGGCGGCTCGAACTACAATAACACTGCTTCGGGTCCCTCAAGGGTTAAATTTTACATTATTTTTAGGGATGAAGATCTCGAGTGATTTATAGTAATGAAAGAGTATTTTAATCATATAATAAAAGGTTGAGAGAGAGTCGGATATTCTTAACACCAATGATTAAGAAACACCCCCTGCTACTTATTTGATATTTTAATTGCCTAAAATCCAACCGCAAAAATCGACCCAAAGTTTTGTATAATTACTATCCTCCTATTTATTAATCTTCTCGCTTCTAAAAACGCTTTATCATTTCTCGAATGGGAATATTTTCTATAGTTTTGTAAACCTTATCTTTATGTTTTAAAGCTATCAATAGGTGCCCTATGAATATAATGATTGTATTATGCTTAATCATTTTTAACTATGCTTTGTGATCTATGTACCTCTATGCATGGTGAGAAAGATTGAGAAGTTCGCCTGGACGCATCTGATTGCCGATGCTCTGATTCTGATCACAGCTATTGTGATCCTAATTTATGCACTCATCCAACTCTCAAATTATGGCTGGGGAGAGGGAAACCAAATCTTCAACTCTGATACATGGTTGACTATGATAGGGTCAGCAGTTTACTCTTATGAGGGTATTGGAGTAATCTTACCCCTTTTGGAGGTAACTGAGAAGCCTGAGCTCTACCCTAAGATTCTATTCTACGTGCTGCTTACAGTGATGGTAGTTTACGTTTCCTTTGGAGAGTTTTGCCTTTTCGTGTATGGCAACCTAATCAAACTACCTCTGATTACAGCAAATTTGCCTTCTGGAGTAGTGGTGTGGATTATCAAGATCTTCTTCTCCATTAACTTGTTCTTCACCTACCCTCTACAGCTTTTCCCAGCCAATATCATCATAGAGATCTTATAAAATAGAGATATCATTTCATTTCTTTAAGAGAGCTATTTGTTCTCAAATATGCCCAAATCAAAGAAAAGACAATGGCTCAAAAACCTAACCAGGACTATACTCATCCTCTTCACAATCGTTTTCTGTATTTCAATGGGGGACGCAATCGATAAGTTCATTTCACTATTGGGTTCTCTAACTTGCACACCCATCTCTTTCACTCTACCCAGTATTTTCCACTTAAAACTGTGCAACCCAACTAGGAATCAGAAAATAATAGACTACTTTATAATTGGACTATCTCTGATTATCATGGTATTTTGCAGTCACTTAAATATCGCATAAGATTACTTAAATCTTATAGGATTTAAGAGTGGGTACACAATTTGGCATTGGAAAGATTGACCAGTCGACTATAAAACAAGCCACCACCTATCAAATACGTCGAAGTTTCACTATTTATTTCCTCTGCACAATAATCATTCACAATCGTTCATGCTCCTCAATTATAGTTATTGATAGATTAGTTCACATCTTGAAAACTTACCAAACCAGATGACACTGACATCGCTGTGATAAGTAGGATCGTCTTCATGAACTTTATCTGAGATTTCATCTGCCACGCTCTTCAAGCTTGTCGTGATGAAGTAGATGTAGGCAGTCACGAAACCTATCTGTGAAAGCCCGAGGAAAATGTCTACCATGATCTTTCCTGGTAAACCAATTGCTGCGAATCCGATATCACTGAAGGATCCTCCTGGAGCAATCCTAGCTTTAGCATCAAGTAGCTTGATTGCACAAACCAAAGTCTAATTCAAAATTAATTAAAGTCAGAACAAAAGAGAGCACCATGGATATTAAGGCCCATAACCACCCTCCGTTTTGGAAATTCTTTGGCAGGTACAGAATTCCAGTACAGACGAAACCTTTAAGTAGAGAAAAGTAAGTTCCCGCAGGAGAGAGTTTCTTGATTTTCTTGATTTAGTTTTCCTCTACTCTCCTGAGCTGAGTGTTTGGTGAAAATATTTAATCTCTATAAAAGGCTTTTGTCATTAAAAGAATATTACGAGGGAAGGAGATTAGTGTCTTCTACTTCATCCATGTCTCTAATATGCTCTCCAACTAAGAATCATTTTAATAAGAATCTGATTCTTACACTTTCTCATTACCAGATATAGTTTTAATAAATATCTATGAATTTATGATATAGAAATATGTAATTTATTATTACAATATTTTTCTTAGTTGATTTGCTGTTGAATATCATCGTCTTCTTCTGGAGGGTTTTGAGAATTGTATTGCTTATCATATGTAGGCGTCTTATTATTTTGAGGCTGCTAAACAGAATTTGCCCCTGCTAAGTTATTCTCTGCACCTAAACCCAGAGCTCCTTAATTAGAACTAATCTCACTGTGATTATAAAATAAGTTCATTATATAATTTAAAGATGATTTAGAGCGTTATGGTCAACCTTCTTGTAAGTGGAGTCATCTGCACTCAGATCAGAGGGTCGATTGTAGTAGTTTGTCTAGTAAAGGTTTATAATTGCAAAGTGAAATTACAGTTTGCTGTTTATGATCCTGTAAGAGGCCTTTGTTTTCCATTGAATTATAATATTTTGCAATAAATATCTACCTAATCTATCATTCATCTCCCATATAATACTTTGAAAATTACACATACAAAAAAGATCACTCATGGATTAACTTAGAGTGCGATCATCTCGAGCACATTATTCATTATATGCTACACAAACTTGCCTTTGTAGGGTCTGCTGCCATTTACACTTCATTATCATTACTCCTGCCCACTATTTCGCAGTTCTAACCATTCGCAGTGATAGTGATTTTTATAAGAGCGAGCAACGGGCTGCTAGTTACAAAGCCACTCATATTCGAGAAAGTAGTAACTCCACACAAAATATTCTTCGCTTACTCTACTCCATCTACGAAATTGAAAGTCTATTTGCCGAGTTACAGTAATTCTTTTAGCTGAGTTAAAGATCTGCACTAATTGAAGTCCACACTAAAGCTGACCTTGAAATGATGTGCTGCGTTGCATTCAAAATTCCATTTATACATGAATGTCTAAGCGTCCAAAGAAGGCAAAGCCTAACAGAATCTAAGTAAAATGACAGGCACTCTAAGTGGGATACTAACTGGCTTGCCCTCCTAAGTAGTGTACATCGCTTGAAAGATGGGGATTGAAAGCTGGAAAGAAGTCAGTTTTAAGCTTATGTCTACTGGCTCTTGCTACCCAGGCAGGATCTAAGGCACTAGATCTCTGTTCACATTCATCATAAGTCCCATCAAGGGTGCGGGCATTAACTTCAGACTGTGAATTGTTTGGCTATTATTCTTGTTAGCGAAGAATAGTCGTACACTCACTAATAAACATGAAAATAATCCTGTAGGCTTGAAGTCTGAAAGCATTCCTATTTTCAAGTTTTGATCTTCGAAGAGTACACATTTACTCTGAGATAGAGCTCTTCTGAAAAAGCCCTAGAGCAGATTTCTCATTATGGCTTGAGGGTTTAGATTCATTTGTAGCTAAGCTTGCTGTTATATTTAAAATGAAAACAAGTATTTTACTAAATAGAATTTGCTTTTATATAAAAGATATTTACTTTTAAATTAAAATTAAAGCTGTTGCTTTTATTCTTAAGCAAGCTGCTCTGTATTAGATGTTGTAAACTATGACTTGTCAAGCAAATTAATTAAAGTAATAATTTTTATTTATTTACTAAAATGACTAAAATTTTTGTGTAAATGTCCTATTTAGGTGGTGAAACTTAATGACTAAGCTGATTTGGTGATTAATTTAAACCTAATGAAGACGTAGAGCTACTGTTTGTAGGGAACTGAGAGTAAGGGGGACTTTGGCTTATAGGGTGAGGAGTGAATGAGCTCAAATTGTTTTATGATTAGTTTTATATCAGAGAGTTTCTTCCTGACTGTAATCCCTCAGGTCTTTCCATCTAGAAAGGAATTTACTGTGAGTTTACAGGACAGGAGGAGAATTGTGACTCTAACCTTTTAATTTAATACAATAAATAAGATAAATGCCCTTTTAAAGGTGTCTCAAAGTTAAATACTAAATAAAATATGTATATTGTTGCTTACTCTTTGCTGAATTTCAGAAGGTTTTTGCCCAATATTTTAATTAAAGCTTAGGGTGGGCTTGTTTAGACTATAGGAGCTTAAATATTTTGCTAAATGCTCAGACTCCTCTACACTCCTTGGAAATTTGAAAAAGGATCTTGCCTTTCATTATGCACTGGCTCTTAGGCCGATGAATGATGATCTGATACTAGATTGAATAAATCTAAGACTTGAGAATTCTACGGCTTGCTTTCAGATCCTAGCGAATTATGCTGAATCTCCGCTTTAGAAGGTGAAGCTAGTGAAAAGTTTAAAAGATCATCCAAGTCAAGTTCTTTTTCTTGTTGGAGAATCGGTTTAAGTGCAGCTTGCTAGGTACTCTAATTTTAATTCGAGGGAGGGTTTAGAATATCTCCAAACATCTCCATGAAGGAATCTTAATGCTTAAGGCCTGCTGCATTTTCTTCTAGAGGTTTTATGGGTGAGGGTGGCCTGAAAATTTCTCTCTGAGGGGACGAAGGTAATGGACTGGTGTAACTGTTTACTGCTACTTCCAAAATTTGAGGTTTGCTTTCAATTTCTTGAGCCAGTACAACATTCTTTTATTGCTCTTTAATTTCTTAAGCTGAAGGAAAAGAAAAACTGAAGCTTGCCTCCTGCTCCTTGTTGATAAGGAAAAATATATTGATGACATTAAGAGGCTTTATCATTTCAACCTAGACCGAGGGCTCGTTATTTTACGCTCCAAAGTTGAAATCAAAGTCAAATGGACTCTCTTTGCTTTGAGAGGCCCTTTGCGATTGTTCTTGAGACTTCTAACCACTATCAATTGTATCTTAGAAAGTAGGATTGTGCTTCATTACTGGAGTTTTTACTTTTTCATCATCGGCGTCTCTATGTGTCTAATTTGCCATATCATTTTAGTATTCTTCTCTGTCCGAATCGCTGCTTGGAACTGGAGGCATTTAGTCATCCTCATCTTCTTCATCTTATTGCTACTTCACTTCCTCTTCTGTAATTTGCTTTTATTCATTTTATTAGTCTTCTTCCTCGTTTGGATTCGGATCCTAAGCCACTTCTACTTCGGATTTTACCTCTTCAACGTGAAATTAAGTAGGTACTGGAGAATCACCACCATCTTCGTCATCATTATCTTATTAGAATATCTTATCTGGAGATCTTGAGCTGCTAAGATCATCCCTCACTTCTAAATCATTGAGAGCATCAAAGAATTCGTCATTTGATTCTTGCTGCTAAAGTTGTTTATGTTCTGGAGTATGATTTTACTCTTCCCTGAATATAAGAGGCTCTTCCTCTTTCAAGCTAAGTTCCTAATCAAAAGGCTATATCTCAAGCGTGTCTAATCTTAGTGCATCCAAATTCAAAGTGTTATAGCAAAATGAAGGTGGAATATAAATTTCTTGAAGTGTTTTAGTTCATTTAATTCGAGGCAAGGTTTTAATTATTCTGTGTCTTTATGAGATCATCAAAGAGATCTATTCCGATTTCTTAGTTGACAGAATTCTATTTTATCTCTTCATTGTCTTCATTATGATGTCTTTAGCTGAAATCTTTAACAGGAGAATTCTATTTAAAAGACTTCGAGCTTAAACTTCTAACACTTTCAAGAATTTCTTAGACCTTGGTTGATGAATTCTTCTTCAACAGAGTAGATAATTAGTTGTCTGAGCTTCTTTGTGAAAGTGTTTGAGAAGGAAAGCTTTGAACCGATTGTTCATTTCGGCTCTGTGCAGAATCATTATTTTGAAACTTTATGGCTGAGGCTCTGAGCACCAGCTTCTACTGAGGAGTCTGCTTTTGTTTAGACTTGAGCTCTTCATTCTATTGTTGAAGCTATTAGATTTGATCTTTAAGCTAATTCTCTCTCTTGATTGCTTTTTCTTCCTCAAGCAAATATTTCTGCTGCAACTCATCTTCTCTCATTTTGATTTGCTCTACTTCAGCGATAAGCTTTCTGATTTAGGCTTCCTCTCTTCTCTTAATCTCAGCTACTTCAGACTGAAGCTGCACTCTAATTTAATCCTCTCTCTTCTTGCTCTCTAAGAGCTCTCTTTACAGTTACTGCTTGGTCTGAGATTCACTTTGACGCATGTCCTCTACGTCTTACTCCCCTCTCTGCTTAACTTCCAACACCTTATCTTCTAGTCTTTAGATCTCCATTTTAAGAAGACTAATCTCTTTCTCCTTTTTATGGTTCACTTATTCCTATGACTCATTAGCCTTTCTTAGGTCAGCCAACTAAGTTTGAAGTTCAGAGATCTCTTTAGCTAGTTCCTCCTTAGAAGAGAGCTCTTACTCGTAGAGGAACTAGAACTTTTTATATGACTTTACATGCAGTTCTAAGTCTTCGAATCTCCTCAGTTGATCCTGCTTTTCTCTCTCTTAAACTCGCACCTTATCTGTCAATACAGATACCTAACTATTCAAAGAGTGATTCGTGTCCTCAACCTCTCTCAGCTTATCTTATAGTGAGTTCACCTTATACTTTTCATCCTCGAATTAACGCCTCAGAAAGTCTTTTTCAAAGCTGAGTGTGGCTATCTAGTCATTTAGCTCTTTCACCATCTTATCATTTGCAAATCATAGTAATAATAAAGAAAGACATATATTCAAGAGTAATTATAATTTGGAGCAGAGTGCATGACTATGGATTGGGTTTAAAAACTTGGATCGGTTTCCTAGAAGGGATCCCCAAAATTAAAATCGAACTACTCCTTGACCTAAGATTGATTGGCTTTATCCTGGATATCATTAAGAAACATATCTGGCTCCATAAATAACTACTTAGAACTGGAGGAGAGTTTTTACTGAGTTGTAGGTGGATTATAATTCTAAGCGATTTTCTCCGGCTTGGGTGGTTCAAAACCAGAAGAAGTTTTTTAATTTGAAACCTTTTTCTTCTTTATGATATAACCAAATAAAAATTTTGGAGAAAAAAAGGAGATAATCTTTCAGAATAATTACAAATTTATACTTCAGCTCAGCAAAATTAAATCTTTCATCATAAATGGATTAAAAATAGAAATATATTTAATGATGAAATGCTTAATTAATTTTATCAATAACTTCTGGCTGAGGATTGGGCTGATCGAAACTGAAAGGATCTGAGTTTAAAGGAATCTATGGTTATTAATTTACACTTTATCCAACGGGCTGCAAGCTCTTAGTAATATTGAAGTCAAATGAGAAAGAAACCAGATCCTAACTCTGACTTTCCTTTAGCTACGAAGTATTTTTGCTTGGAGAAGGAAACTTAAATTGCTCGCTGTCTATCATGCTATTCCTCATGTGGGAGAATTCCTCCTCATCAGAGAGATCAGCATCCGGGCTCTCTTAAATCTAAGCAAGCTAAGATTGCTGCTTCATCTCTATTCCATTACTAAGAGGGGCTTTAGGCTGGGGATGATTTTGCTTCTATTTCAAAGAGGATGTATCAGGTTGAGCTTTCAAGGGATTGAGTCCCTAATTTACCTAGCCTGCTGTTTTAAAAGTCATTGAAAATTAGAATGGGTCATCTTTCATGGACATACCTAGACTGTCTGGCTTTTGCTAGAGCTTATCGGATATAACTTGCCTAGGAACATCTTGTTTTTCATTCTATGGCTTTTATTTGATTGGCAAGTCAACAACAGATTAAACAGGAGCTGTATCTAGAATACCCTATTTTAAAACATCAGATAGTTTAGTCTCCACTTTTCTGCTTTTCTATACAGATGCTGGTTTGCTGATTTCTTAATCTTGCTTTTATGGGAATTAAGGAAAATCGAAATCAAACCCTTGGTTTTAATTAACTTAAGGAGCCTCTTTTTGCTATTTTTGTTTAGACTTCTCCAGTATTTTTTCTACTTCAAATTTTTAAGGAGCCTGAAGAATTTGCTACTCTTTTCGAGCAGATTTGAGGAGTATTTCAGGTTGCTGAACTTATATTATGGAAGAGTCACTAGCTTTCTTAACTTGAGGAGACTATCTAAAGCTGTTAATTTGAGAAGGGTTGAAAGAATCGAAGGAGGATTTTATGGGCTCGAAACTACTGAAATTATCAGCATTACTTGGCTAGCTAAATCCAAAGTTCTGAAAATTCTAACCACCATTCTATACTTAACCAGTACCCCAAATGTCCTTGTTGAATTGCTAATCAGGTATTATGAAGTCATTCTAGTTAATTGCAAAGTTTGTTTTGAATGCGTTCTGGTTAACTTAATCTTAAGGATGCTTTACAATTGAGTTGCGTTCATGTGGGTTTGGACCAAAATTCTGAGGCTTTTAAGGCTCTGCTCTTACTTTTTAATTTGGCTTACGCTCTTCATTCTAGGGCTCGATTTATTTCTTAACTTGCTGAGGCTAAGGTTGCTGCTATCTCTTATCTATTTTAGCTTCCTCTGGCTGATTCCTCTTTTCCTAAATTTGCTTTTTCTTTTGTAGCTCTTTAAGTTCTTGAGAAGTGAAAGGCTTGAGGATCAAAATCTTTTCTAGTGTGGTTGAAATCTCTCCAATAATCATGAGAATCTTGTCAATCTTAAAATAAAGCAATATCTCCAGAAGTAATTAATGTACAAAATACTTTAATAAATCTTCTACTCCTTGTCCTTTATTTGAACTGAGGAGTCCATTAGTCTTTTTAAAAAGCCTTCACTAAACTCTTTTCCCTCATATAGTTGAGTGCGGAATTCTCCCAGTAATTAATCGTCCATTTAATCTCCGCCATCTCCTCCCATTTACATCACTTCTTCAACTAGCTTAGACGCATTCATTAGGATCCTTATTTATTTAGCTTATTAAAATTATCCAATTATAATTGTGATGCTCTGCTAGCTTTTTGTAGTCATCCTTTATCTGTCTCGCAAATGACGTGGCATCTGAGTTATAGCTTGCAGCTACAGAGGCTTGAGATCTAGAACTTTAGAGACTTGTCTGATCTGACGCCCTGCTAACCGGTTTATGAGTGTCTTTAAAATCATTCAACTGTGCAGCAGACTATCTCACATTTTTGTCTCTTTATCAAAAAATCGAATGGAATACGATATATTCTTTCAGGGATCATTTGCTAGTTGCTTAACTCAGCATTCACACTCTATCTGGATTACTATTATCCCTTGGATCAGGTTATGGCTGATAATCTTATTGCTATGATTCTATCTTGCTTGTTCACTATATTATAGATTACTTCCTCAGGTGGAAAAGTGACTCTCTCCTTTATGAGTGCTTAACAAGTTTTACTGATTTCTGTCTATCTGCCACTTAGCAAATGAACACTTTGCGACCACGATTGAATGTAGAAGAGAAGCAAGTTCAAGAACTCAGCTGAAGACTTCTGGTTATAATTATTGCCGAATAGGGTTGCACCTCTCTCGATATCTGACGATTCCTAGCTAAATATTATTCTCCTCCTTGAGAGTAAATGCCACTTACCTTCTTGAATCTTGCAAACTACCCAAGCCTCCTCATCACCTTGGAATCAACATAGATCAGAAACTCATCATTATTTGCCCTGGTGAGACATTCATTAAGCAGTTTGAGCGCCAATACCTTGAGAAGGAGAGTCCTTCTTTTTGTTTTTGATCACCTTCTTGATTGTATCAATAATTGGGCGAATTTCTTTTCTATATGAAAAATGTTTAAAAGCTAAGCTAAGATCAAAGATAAGTTGCAGTATCTAACTCATTTAAGATCTCTTACGTTTGGTTTTGCTTCACGAAAATGACTATTTATTGCTTAAATTCTGTTAAAAAATCCTTTTTTAAATAGATAGAACTTTAAGTTAAACTAAGGATAATTTTCTTTAATCTCTTTCAAATTTTGAATTATATTTTTATCTTTATTTTCTGGTAAAAACTTCTTCTATATAAACCTAATTGATAAAGAAATTATAATTCTATTGAATGGAATATACTATGAAAATATTGGGAGTAGTCATTGTATGATTCTTGAATCCTTCACAAGCCTGCTCTACCTAAAAAGCAGATTGTAGATGACTAATTTTGAGCTTAATTTGACATTTTTAAATTATTCTTTAAATATCAAAATCAAACCTTCATAGTTATTTTAAATTAAAACTTTTTTATATAGAAAATAAAAATTAAGAATGAAAATATAATTTTTTTGAGTTTCTGTTGACTAATTAACGAGTGTTTTGTTTATATCTATCTCTTATTGCTTCATTGAATTCTCTTTACGATTTCAAACCCTCTTTCTCTCATATTAAATTTGTGGACATAATCCTGGCCTGCATAATTATAACTAATTTGCCAATTTTTACTTTTTCTTGCAATGATTATTTAGTTCTTGGCAGGGTCGATGTTGAGTGCCCCTGTGAATAGGAACATATCCGGCTGCTCTAGTTTGCACTCATCTTCCTATAATACTTAGAATTGCTTATAAACTAATTATAGTTGCTGGCCTGGTGCTTCTGAGTTATCCTGAGCTTTGAGGAAGAAGGCTGAGTTCAAGTTTAGGGTGTCGAAACCTCCGAAAATTATCATCTCCGAAGGGGAGATTTGGAAAGCTCCAGCTGAAGACACACCGAAAGGACTTGCCACGTTTAGAACTACCCAAGCTGTATTTAATTAGAAGAAGAATTTTATCATAAAAGCATTAGCTCTGCCATCTAGGAACAGTCTTTCAATGGAAGTACTCACTTGCAGCATCTAATCATAGCCGCCAAACACAAAGAGACTGCTGTCGTTGAACATCAAAATAATTTATGATTTAAACACACAGAGAGAGGGAGAGGATCTCTTCTACTTAGTTTTGGGGAGTGAGCTCCAAGAATTTCCCTCTACTGAGTATACTTCGCAAGCATCGGTAAATTCACTAAGTCCTCCTCCCAATTAACCGCCGACTGCATAAATATTCTATCCATAGTTGTCCACGATGCACCCAAATGACACTCTACCAGTAGGCATAGGTGCTCTTTCCTCTATAGTAAGCATGTGCTCCGATTGACTATTTTGTGAAGATCGTCTTCTTTTTCCACTTGACACCTTATTCTTATTAAATTGTTAGAATGATGATAATAATCAGGGTAACATTATAAAAATAGCTGATACCAGCTCATATGTAGTATTGAGAATCTCCTTTTGAAGAAGGTCCTTGGATCCACCAATCAAAAATACCCTTCCTTTTTAAGTGTATGCAACTTTAGTGGCCTCGCAATGATTGATTTGATAGACTAGTCTTGAGCTGTTCTCTCCAATTGTTGTCTTGTATATTACTTTATCTTTAAGAGTGAAGAAACTCTCCACTGACTGTGGCTCACTATCGCTCTGTTGACTTAAAATGTCCTCACCTCTAGTTAAACTTAAACTAGTATAGAGACCTTTCTAAATTAATCTAGAGTTTTGTTTCCTATCTGTGGGAGTCTTGAAAGGAGAATAGAAAGAACTAGCTCCCTGCTTGTTTTCTTCTTAACTGAGCATATTAGGGTCAGAACTAATTATAAAGATATAGAGAACCTGGAGGAGGAGTTCTCCTCTTGATTGGCTCGTTATTAACAGTGATGCATGTCTCAGCAAGTGTATAGAGTGAATCATAGATCTTGAATTTATCCAGCTGCACTCCAAGCAAACTCTTTATCATGTCTTGTGACTGCTCAAGCTTTTTATAAGTAAATAGATTAAAAATAAACCATTACTTTCTAGTAAGTTTGATGTTAAAGTCTTCCATTTCCTTGATTAGCATATTGTAGTGTTCCTTCCTTGAGACGATATAGCCATATCTTGCTTGGTTCACTCTATCCTCAAGCACTACTTTAGTTTCTTCTAGTTTTTGAAGTAGCTCTTCGTCGAAGTCAAGAGTGAAGGACTCAAGCATCTCTGAAATCTCTCTGGTGGTGGAGCAATTCTTAACTTAGTTCATTAGGTCACGTTCAATATCTTTTAGTTGAGAGTATATTGCCGCAAAGAATTCCCCTATCATGTTATTCACCCGCATTATTACAAATGAAATTTGATCTACAAACCATAATATAATTATTACTAGCTGAGGTGAGAGATCTTCTTTCATAGAGATGTTAGTAAGAAAATAGAAAATTTACTTAAGCTGTTCCTGATAAGAGTTTCATACATCTCATCATATCTTTTCTTAGTCTGCCTTGCATAGGTTGCGATGAACAAAGGCTAATAACAACAATATCAATTCATATAAAGTAATGAAGCTTCTAGACTCGCTTTTCGAAGACGCACTTATTACAAGCAAACACTCCTGACTCGTCATCTACAGCGATGTGAGCTTCCTTTGGATGGAGGGCGCACTTCTCCTCCTACTCTAGATGGTGGTGCTTCACATCAAGTCCATTGTGGGAATTAATTACAGAGTTCACTGCGTCTCTCAAACTTGGCGACTGGTTTTATCCTGCGATTGCACTGCTTCCCAATGCTGAGTATTAAAGAAGACATATCCCATAATAATATTGTAACTGAAGTGTTTCTAAAGCTGCTTGATGAGGCTCCATAGCCAAAAGAAGAGCCACTCATCACGGCACTAGCTCCAAGTCCCGACATGCCAGTAGTGTAGTCAAACGATCTTATGTTTGAACTCATTTGCTAGCTAGGATTTGTAACAATTAAAAGGAAAATATATACTCTCTTGGATTGTTATTGAATAGCCTAAGAAGAGAGGGCGACATGTCGAAGTTGCGTCCACTTGTATTTTTCGGTCCTTAAGCGCTTGAAAATCTACTAGCATCTGTGGGCTAAATATAAATGTGTGTGATCATGATTAACTTGCTTTTATTTTATAGTTAGCTAGTTGAATAGATTTTTATTTTGTTCAGGGTTCATTTTATTTGGGATGGTGAATAACTATGATTGATTGATCGGTTGCGATGACAAATAACTATTAAATTAGATTACTCAGTCTTTTTAAATACTCAATTTACCAGATTTTATGAATACGATTAATGAGTTAAATGAATGCTGGGACTATAGATCGTATGGTTTAGATTGGGAGTTAATAATTGATAATCGCAATTAGAAATGAGAGGTAGTTTCAAAAGCAGATTAGCAAAGCCAATTTTAAAATTATCTAATTAATCTCGATTAACGGAGTTAATTTTAGTTGTATTGATCGGACTCTTGAGCATAGTGAATTGCACTTAGTTAAACTTGGATTTCATGGAGGCATTCGAGAAAGGAATGATGGAAAGAAACAACGAAGACCTTTTCTTTGACTCTGATTGCGATCTAGTGGACTCTGAGTACCCCAGTCTCAAGAATTTATTTACTCTTTGAATTAATTAACCTTTATATTTTTTAGAAAGTTTCTGAGATGATACAAGGCTTCAATAATTTCTTCACTATAGCCCGAGTTCAAAACTTTCCTTATTTTCTATTGACTTATAATCATTTTATAGTTGATGATAAAGTCCCGGTCTCAAAAATATTCAAGACCATAAGCTACTTCATAGAGAACATGGGTGTGCTAATAAATATCTTTGACAAATACGAGGGAAGTGATTACTGCGCTGGCCTAAACTTTGGAGTAACGGGAGCCTATATCCTCACAAATATCGCAGACTCCTTCAGATTATAAATCCATATGTAAAATGATGAAATATTAGATATATCAATGAGTTTCAGGGAATGCAAAAAGTAAATCATGACGAGTCTAAGGATGGGAAGAATGGAAAACTCAACTCCAGTTTCAGTACTGAAAATATTAAGTACACTCGCACTCAAGACGTCAAGGATCCCATGGAATTACCAAATTCTTAGAGTAGTTTATATCTTATATTTTTAGAGGAATACAAGAAGATGGAATAAGAAAAGAAGAAGAGGGAGGCTCAAGCAAAGAGAGATAAATTGTTCCATTCAGATAGTGGCTCTCCTAAGTGGCTTGAAGATAGAGGAAAAAAAGCAGCTTAAAAATCTAGAGAGAATATGCAGAAGAAGCATTCTTCTTTCTGAACATACAGGGATAAAATTTAATACTATGCAAATATAGAAGATATTTTTAAATTTAGTCTTTCATAAATAGAGTGAGTATGAAGTGGTATTCTCTTAAGGTAAAGGCTGTTTAATTAAATATACTTGCTTCAACCTCCGTGGAGAGTAGAGATGAAAGCGACTGCATCTCTCTCCTAGAGCTTGTAATTAAGAGTATCTAGAAGTTCCCAATCAGTGTCATTTCAATTAAAGATAAATATTTACGAGGACGATGATTCCTGGTCTGACTGAGCTACCCTGCACAAACATCTCTTCTTTATCCTTCAAGTGATTCTTCTTCAAGAAGTCTATTAAATGCTCAACTGTAGAGTGAGTCTCTGCGGGCAACTCAACATCGATTTGCTTCTTACCCTCGAACATCATTTCAAGTCCACCGCTAAAAGATATAATCTCAGTGTTTAAATGAACTTCAACTATTTGAAGATCATTTAGAATTGGCCATAAATATTTTACCTGAATTCGACAAGTACTCTCATGTTATTTATGTAGGTGTGTGTGTCTGTATATTTAATTAAGTTGTATTATTATAATGAGTTTGATTTGAAAGAGTGAGCGAGTTGTTAATATTTAATTTAATGTCTTCAAATTAGAATTAAGAATTTTCATCCTTCGCCCCAAAAATGCCAGAATCTGAGATTATTGAGCAATAAGTGCTTAGTTTCTTGTCTGAGGTTGCAACTCGCAAGTCCTCCTTGTTTATCAAACAGCACTCTCGACGCCTGAGTGATGTTTAAATAATTGCAATGAACTTAAAACTAGTATTCTTGATTTGTTACAGTAACTGGGTTCTATAACTTGAATGCACTGGGCTCTACAGGAGGGAGTTCATCAAATGTGATTGGAGCACTTGGAGCATTCATAGCAGTAACCACCGTCACTCTAGTTGTTATTACACTTTACATGGCTTACAGGGTCTACAAACTTGGAAAGCTCCAATTTAATGAAGCCAAAAATTAACAACCAGTGGGCCAAGCCAATTAACAAGCAAGCAAGAACGACAAGCAATATAAAGTTTCTCTGTAGTTTCGTTATGTGTTGACAGAGAATCTCAGTATTTGAAAAACTCCTAGTCAGCAGGGCCAAATTCTAAGAACAATCTACCTCCTAAAAGTGGTAACAATCCTCAACAACTCAATCAAGTGGACGAGGAAGATGATGAAGAGGCAGTTGAATAATTAGACGCCCCTTCTTCCCAATCTTCAGCGGTGAAAGGTGGATGGAATGCAACTTTATAATCCTTCTCTTTCTTATACTTTCTTGCTTTAAACTAATCTGGCTAACTAATAGGAGAAGAACACAGTTGCCAAGGCTTCAGCTTCTATGGGTGGTGCTGCTGGACCTACTAATAAACTCAACAAATTCCTTGAAGCAGCAAGAATGGGTTCCCTTAATGCTAACAAAGGAGGAGATGTGCTCTAAAAATATCTTAACAATTAGAAAGGAGCCAAAGCAGATGAATTGGAGATAGATATCGATGATGACGATATCGCTCAAGATTAGCAAAGATTAGAGTAGCAACAAAAGCAAGTCCAACAGGAGAGAATAAGGCAAATACAGATGCAACCAAATACCTTATTGCTTATAATAAATAGCAACAGCAATAGCAGCAAGAGCAATAGAGGAAGCAGGCTGCAACTGCAGCAGCTTAACAAAGGAACTAGTCACCATCCATATATATATTAAAACATTGTCTTCTTTTAACCAGGAAGCGATGAGGAAGAAGAAAATGAGTAGGATGAAGACGAGGAGCAAGAAGATGAGTAATTTGAACATCACAGTAATCACAGTCGCTAAGAATCTCATGAGCAGCTGCAACAACCAAGCTCTAGTTGTTCAATTATATTTTGAGCGCTACGAATGAGCAGAGCGCTAAAATGAAGCTTTAGCAGCAACCATAGCAGCAGCTTCTGTAAGTGAGAGACAAGGCTCCTCAAGAAGCAAGCATCAGACTAGACAAAAGCTTGAATCGTTCAAAGGGCAAGGTGGCCAAAGATGAATTAAGACAAGGAGGACAATAAGATGAAAGCGAGTACGAGTACTATGACGAAGATGAAATGAGGGAGGAGAAGATAATCAAGACGATTTACGCACGGACGTAGTTGAGGCCGCAAATAACGGTCTACCTCTTATGAGCATTATTGTTTTTGTCTAAGAAAAGGAGCAAAGGGTAAGAATAACAATGACATGGATCAATCGCAACGCAATGATGATGAAAGTGAAGACGAATAATCTTCAGAGCTGCTGATAACAGGAGAATTTGAGAAAGATAATACGAGTTCTCTAAAGTATGAGGCACTTTATAAATAACCCTTTTTATATTGCCATATTAGCTACAATGAAATTAAAATGTTTATGAAATCAGCTTTGGTTTGAGGAAGCTGATCTCGCCCTTAAACTTAAAGCTGATTAGATTTTCGCAAATATTATTTGTCAAGCAATCTAAATATAATATCTCACATTGTTTGCACAGCTTTTTGGATCTACGAGCCTTATAAACTAGCAATTGGTTCCTTCGTTTCTAATTTTAAATACCTTCCTTCTGTTTGTCTGAGTAATTCTCTCTCCTAAGTGATAATTTCTATTACGAGAAAGAGAGTTGAGTTAATTATAAATTTAAATAGCTATAATAATAAAATGCAGGCCACTAAATAAACACTTTAGCTAGCTCGCTCTAGCTAGCATATTCATAATCTTAATTCTCTGCTACTCGTTAACGGAGCTGCCAGTAGAAGGAACTTTGCTAAGTTCTCCATCAGTGAAATCAGAGGCCTCAGAAATTTTCCATTAATTGTCATCATATTTGCTAATACCATCTTTTGAAATATTATGAATTGACACATAATTATTTGAAATTAAGTGCTGAAGAATTTCCAGATGATGGATTTATACACTAAAAAGACAACTTTCGACTACGAGCCCCCTCGCATGGAATACGATAAGGCCACTGGAGAAATCAAGATCCTAGAAAAGATTGAAGATCCAACCAAGAAGAAAAAGAAGCTCATTACAAACATAGATCAATTCAATTCAGAGAAGAGCAAGCTCCTCAAAGAATTATTTTAAGTAAATTTTTATGCTTACTTATGATTAAGATTTATTATTGAATTAGATTTGGACGAGTAGGGAAGAAGCACCATTCCTGATGAGCCCATCGACAAATATGCTGATAAACTGTTAGCTCTAAATAAGCGCATTCGCCAAGAGTTCGATGTTGATCCAAGCGGTTTTTATGTATTCTCGAGAGATCATATGAGAGTGGACTGCGGGCTTATGATCCAGCGCCCTCCTCTGTTTATGTAGATGAGCGAAAGAGATTTCTAATACATGAAGTACAAGACTAAGGTGTTCCATGAGTATTACATGGACCAGAAAGCCTACGTTGACGAGATTGAAGAAACCTCTAAACTTAATGAGCAAGTAATGCACGATAACCCCATTAGAAGTAAAATGAATGTAGTAGTAGTCTTATAATAGTTCATGATCTGCTTTAGTTTTAAATGAACGTTGATAATTACCCAACTCATAAATTTAAGGACGAGGTAACAGGAGAGGAGCTCACTTATAATGGCGCTACTAAGAACTTCACTCAAATTGACCCTAAAATCCAAGATAGAAGGAGCTTGCACTATGCAGGAGAAGATAGAGTTTACTTAGTTGTCCAGAATAAGTACACTTACTTCTTCCACATTTCATTATCTTTTAATCACTAAGGAGTGGGAATTCCCACTGCTAAAATGTACTTTAGCCAGACTTTCCTGAGAGCGAAGCAAGATCTCTTCACTTAACTTAGTGATAACTAGTGGAAGGTCCGTTATCAAGGCCAGGGACCCGCAGTAACAACAATGCGCGAGTTTACTCAAGAAGAGAAAAAAGACACCAAGAATGCAGGCCTATACGGAGTGAGAACTTACTTCTTTGCTGCAAACCATTATAAATAGAGAATTATCTTCAACTTATTACAGAGGATTGCCATCCATGCGTTTTGGAGAAGAGTTTCACGACTATGAAGATTACAATTGGGTGCCAAAGAGACTTCTAAATGAATACTTTGAGAAAGACTACTACGATGTCTTTATTAAGGCAATGACAACTCGCTGAAGTTTTAGCAAACCACTCTATAATTCATAATTATTTAAACTTTCACTTTTTAGAGATAAAATGAGTGATATTGTCATTTGAATGGAAGATAATTTTTGTAAAGATGATTAAGCAAAAATATTTAGGTGAAAAGATTAAAAGGGGAAAGAGATATGGATTACCAGTGTTATTTGCTTGTGAGTAAATTTCACTAATACTTGACTTCACTTATTAAAAATGCTTTAGGAGAGCGAACTTTAAGAGAAAAAGAACATTTTGAATTAGTTACGAAGTAGATTTCAAAACGAGACTCCTGAGACATAATAAGAGAGAGTAAACATCTGCAAGTAGAGAACAAATCTATAAAGAGCTTGATTAAAGTAACTTGATAATTGGCCTTTAACATTCTCTAGTCAGTCAGTTAAATTCAGCTATCAAAGACTACTTTCTCGCTTTTTAAGATAAGGAATCGATTCAAAGTAAAGACTTGACCAAGATGAGTTTTTTAATTTAATGAGAGAAGCGAATGAGGAATAACTCATCTCAGAAAAGTAAAAAATAGAGCACCAGAAAGCTTTACTCAAGTAGGAGCTTTTAGCTAATATGAAAGCTCAGTATTTATAAAAGCACTGACAACTATAATTATAACCCTGAGTTAAAAAGCGAGTGATTAAGTTTTAAGTGGAGAGTAAAATTTAAATCTAAATTTTAACAACTAAATTTTAATATGTCTATGTAGCAGCAATAACTCAGGCACCCATCAAACCTGTTATACAAACCTCAAACTCGCACTCTAATCCATATGAAAAAGTTACCTCCCTAATTTTATATGGTTGCGACGAGAGCTCAAAAGATCTGCATTCAGGCATGTATGACTAGAAAACAAACTCTTCGAGTACCAAGAGTCTTTCTTCAATAAGAAGACCTTCAAACTAAGGGAATCATATGATGTTAGAAAATGAATCAAAGCCAAAGAATGAGAAAACTCTGGTCTAAAGCGAATCAACTGGTGTAAGATTTATCTCAGATGGGGCAAAGTCGCAAGGAACTACGAGCTCACTAAGTTCAATCCGCAATTAGAGTAAGAGCATTCTTGACAAGCAAGAGAATTCTCAAAAGAGAAAGTAGTCAGCATTCCTAGACCAACGAATACGAGACAGCAAATTGGGAATGTAACAAGCCCAAGTCAAAGCAATCAATTCACTCAATACATTATCACTTGATTGTGAATACTTTATAGCATACTTATTCTTATAAGCTATAAAATAACAACTCCAAGACAGTATCTTCTAATTCACTTTTATAATTATTTCTTCTAGCTCTTCAGGCAAGCAATCACTTGGATCTTAATTGTTTGGGGATAGCAATTCCCAGAATAGAAATAGGTAGATCGTTCCATCTTCCTTATCTCAAAGTAAAAGTGTAGCATCTTTACTACTATATATATTTCCAATCCCATTTTATTAAATCTTAACAAAGGCAAAAATAAACTTCAAAATAGAGCATCTCAAGGCTAGCTAACTAAAGTGCAACAGCTTTGACAGTTTCCTAGAATGTCGGCCTATCAAATTACTCTGTAAATAAAAGAGAATCAAGTGTATAACAGTAAGATATTACCCTTAAAGATATGAAAAATAGCAAAGGCTATTTAATGGATGGGTCTTAAATTAAAGAGGATCCATAATACTTTCCGAGCACTGGAAGCAAACCTGATCTTAAGAGCAATGAAGGAGTTAAAGAGTAGAATTATCCTTTCCAATAAAAGCAAGAGCAAACAGGTACAGAAAAAATGCATCCTTATACTTACAATCAGAACTACTTATAGTGATAATTAATTATAGGGCTATCTATCATTTTACTCTAGCAGTTTAGTCATTATGAACAGCTAATTCACTCCAGAGCCTATCAGAGATCACAAAAACAGAGCTCTCTTTTCATAAACTCTTCTCCCTAATTAGATGCTAAGCTAAGCACAGACATTTGATAATCGATCAGCAAACTTTGCTAATGATGGTTAAGGCCCATTTTCCCCTCCTCCTAATGACTTGAGTACCAACGCATTTAGTCAAAATCTGGACTAAAACTATATTCAAAAATATAGCTACTTTAAGTAAGGAGTAGATGACAGAGTAGAGCCTGTTAAAATGAGTATGATGAGTGAGAGTCCTATTGGAAGGAAAAATGAGCTTCTAAATCAAAAGTTAACTCAGTCCAGAAAGCAAGGAAAATGTATATGAAGTTTTTTATACTTTTTAGGCGAATGAAAATTCCTAAAATACAGACACTTTTACTATGACAACTAACACTCTAAGTGAGCTCTTACCTTTCGCTCCCTCCACATATAATCAAAGATAACTGAAGTAGCCTACATAAGTAAAAAATTTGAAAGCTCAAGCTGCTTAGAAAGCAAATGAGAATACAATCAGCAACAATATGACTTCTCTTAATTCGGGCACTCAATTCCATCAGGCTAGCTTTGGGACTTCAAACTAGAATTTAAATGGGAGAAATAGCTTGGTAAGAACTAATCCACCACCTGATAGGGGAAGCATAAATCCTTAAATAATTTAATCAGCAGCAAAGACCTAAGGAAGATCAAGTAATTTACTCAATCAAAATGGAACTAACTCTCTTTGATAAATTTCCATGTTTATTACTTTAAACTCAAACACCAAAAAGAGCACTCTCAGACCGCAGTCATCTGGAAATTTTACAATTTTCTACTTTTTATTTCAATTTAAATCCTTCTTCTAATTAAAAGACTATAAATGTAGCTTACTCTAAAATAGGGGAATAGATTAACTCAGCAATTAAAAATTTAGAACCCCCTTCTAGTATTTCAAGCAATGGCTCAGTTTAGCTTCCCAAGCCTCATCCTTCTAATAAGAAATAGTAAAACTAACTAATGACTTTTGATAACAGAGAGTAGTCTAAATAGGCTGGATTAAATGGACTCGTTCTGTTTAACAAAGAATTCCTAGATCCAAATGGAATAATTGGAAGCCCTTCTGTCACAGATATTCCTTTATCTGTCACTCTCAAATAGACTAATTGCAAAGGATAAAGAATAGAGAAGAGAAAGAAAATAAAGTACAAGGTAGAGAAAGCTATAAGCCAAACAATATTTCAATTTAATTTCATGATCTTATTTTAAAGGCTTTTATGTTCAATATTTGTCTGACTTTTGAGAATAATTCCTCCTCAGATTAGCAGTTGTCCAATAATATGCTGTTCAATTAGATTGGAAAGTCGATTCCTCATCAATAATTAACACAGAGTAGCATATCGCCTAAGAGTAATGCAAGGATTTCAAGCAGCAACTATCAGCTTCCATTAGCTTTGGGAAACTACCTCCAATAGAATCCAAAGCAGACATAAATAGGTAACTTTATTTACCAAGAGGATATGATGATGGGAAACAGCATATTGAATAATAGCAGCTAGTATGATATCAAAGGTTTCTTTTCAAATAGAACTTCGTGCTACGACAGAGCTGAGATGGATGAGAAATTTCTTGATGATCCCAACATTAGCTAGTGCTATAAAGTTGCGCATCACTCTAATCAGTAGAATATGCTCAAGGAAATAACCAATTGTAAGACTTGTATTCTTAATTAAGCATTTTAGTACTTAAAGGATCGAATCACTATTTAGATAAGGGTTCACTCGGAGATTCTAAGAAGGAGTCCAATACTTTCAATGACTATTCAATAACTCAATTCAACATGAATGCTTTGATGACTCCTTTATTGAATGAGACTATTACACAGAAAAGTGGAAAAGATTACAGGCCTCAACTCATACACTTCTCCCCATAGACAACTCTTCTATCATGATAGGTCAATGCCCTCCATCAGTACTTTCAGTGGGAGAGGAAAACATTTAGAACGAGGAGTCGCCTCATAAATGTCATTCCATCAAAACTTATCACATTAGCACTTTCTTTAACAAAGACCAGCAAATGAAGTTTCTTAGCTTCCTCAACTAGTAGCATCAATCACCTCAGTTTTAACTTTAACACTAGTAGCTGCTACAAGAGCATATAAATTTTGCTTAGCAGAACGATATAAATCTGCAGTATAATCTTGAATACTTAAGGGCATATCCGAAGGTGAATTTTGAAGTACCAAGACAAAACTTGCATGAAAATATTTCAGTTAGTAACTATGAAACTCCCATAAATCAATCATTAATTTTTCTGTCTAAGATTAATCAATCTCTTCCACAGCTAAGCGTTGCTGAAATCACAAAGGATCACTTTCATTAGACAATGATGAACTAGCAAGATCTGAGTATCCTCACAAATAGCAATCTAAATACCTCTAATCCAATTGAGGTCATATCATCAATATATGGAATGACACTCCCCTAACCTGGGATGAATTAGTTGAACAAACTACCCTAGGCACAACTCACTTCTGACTTTGGATAAAACAATCAGGTAATTATGAAGGAGTATATTTCTTTATTAAATGCTAAATCAGAAGAAAATAATCAACTACAATATGAGTAATACGCAGCCTTTAGATTTTTCTTGCAATAATGACAAAAATAATTTAATTTCGTCTCATGCAGCAGCAATAATAGACGTAAATAATTCTCAAATTCCCAAAGGAGGAAATCACATAAAGCTTTAAAACTGTTTCTAAGACGCTTCAGATCTAATGGATATGACAAATGAACTGGGAGACGATACTTTTTAAGAAGTGGTTGTGTCCCCTGACCCTCAAATATAAACAAATGGGCAAATTCTGAATGCTCAGAACTCTGATATCCACAGATAGCATCTCATCCAAACTTTTAATGCACTTTATAAATAAATATTTAAATAATAATTTAAATTCCCAAAATTTTTTTTTGACAAATTTTTTCTGGCCATTGTAGATAAGAGGGGGTTTCCTGTGTAAAGTTTTTTTAAGGGTTTCTGGCAAATTTGAAATTTCACGTCTTTTAATAGAGACTATTTTAAAAAGGAATTAAATTAAAATCACACCTTAAATTTTTTAAAATCACAATTTTTACACAAAAAAGGGGAAATTTAGACTAAAATTGGCCCCTTTTGGGATTAGCTAAGGAACAAATTTTTAATGAAATTTTATGTTTGTAAAATTAAAAGCCATTCCCGATTAAATTAAGTTAATTGTTCCAAAAGTTTTAAAAATGAGAGGGGGAGGGTTTTGGAATTCAAAAAAAAATTTAAGATTAATTGCAAAAGAAAAACCCTTAAAAAAGGGTTTTAGTTGACAATTGAAGTTTTCAAGGGGGAGTGGTTCCCTTCCCCCAAAATGTTTTGGATTTTTAAAAGGGGAATTGCTTTTTTGTAACCGGATAAAAGGGACCCGGGTTCCCTTTTTCTCTACCTTTCCCAGTGGGGGAAAAAGTACCCCCCAGCCCCTTTTAAAGAAAGCTGCCTTTTTCAAAAATTTTCCCCCAAGGGTTCCCAACAACTCCCCTGCAGGGTATGACTTTTTTTAAGGCCCCATAGGAAAATGGGGGCCCCGGGAAGACCCCTTTTCCCTGAGGGAAATTAGCGGAAAATGGGCCAAAGGTTCCAGTTTTTCAAAATTTAAAATTTTAACTAGGAAAATAAAAATTGGAAATAATAATTACGCCACCTTATTCGCAAATGCCCAAACCTCTTCCAATTTTTAGAACTATTGGAACAATTACACTCTAAATTAATAGGAATTGCTTTTATTTACACACTATAAAATTTCATAACTAAAAAAAGTTTTCCAAAAGTCAAATTTTTAAAATGGCCAAAGTTAAAATTCCAAGTTTGTGAAATGGGGGATTTTAAAAATTAAGGGTGATTTTAATTTTAAACCTATTTTAAATAGATCTTTCCACTAAATAGAGGGGAAATTTAAACTGCCCCAAACCTTTCAATTTTTTTCAGGAAAAAAAGTTCTTCTTTTCAATGCCCGGACACCCAATGGTTTTGGGAAAAAAAAAAATTTTGGAATTCAATGGGCTCTACTCAATTAAACCCGAATAATTTTTATTTAAATTATTATTTTTTAGAATTCCTTTATTAATTATTAAAAAAATCATATCTAGAAAGGGAGAGTATATTTGTGGAGCAAGACGATGTGAGATCTCACAACAAAGAAGCCTTTGGATTAAATAAGCTAGCAGTTATGGATTTGCAATAAATCATGAACTCTAGCAATTCAACTAACACTAACACGAACCTGTAGGCTTATAGTATTTTATTTTTAAGACTAGGTAAGATGTAAATGGGGTGGCTGAAGAGCTTGATAACAGCAGTAGTAGCCAAATTATGCAGGAAGATGAGTTCAATGATTCAGCAGATTTTTTCCTCAAAGTTTAAATTTTGAAGCAGATATGATGTCCCCAAACACCAAAATTAAGAACGTAAAGAAGAAGTACCAGCCAAACGACATGGATCAAATAAATGAAGACAGCATGGAGAGTGACATAACTTCTAGTGTAATCAGCAAGAAGGTCAAATCGATAACCAGTGTCAACAATTTCAGCCAAAAGGCCTCCTAGAATTATGGAGTTCTACCTCTCTAGCAAAGCTAAAGCCAAAATAACAGATAGTTATAGCAGAACTATTTTAGGTTGAGCCAGAGGGAAGAATAAAGAAATGACTTTGCTCCCGAAGATGAGAATGCAAATTCTTATTATCATATGGCGCAAGTTGAAAATTAGCTCAGAGTTTAGATGAAATCGCAGTACGGAAATGAATAAAATTAAGCACTGCCTATTCATAAGCATCAGTACCTTATGTAGCTATAGAATCAGTATCTTTAACAAGACAGCAGTTCAAATAGTAGAGGTGATCTCTCCAGTTTAACCACTAGCAGCAATGCCTTTGATAATTTTGTCTCAGGGACAATAAGAAATGATTCTTCTTCTCATATGCAGAAGACACCAAAAGTTTCGGGTTAGAGTAGAGTTATGGAGCCTATTACAAATCTAAAGATGAAATCTTCTTGAGGAATTCAGCCTTATAAGAAGGGATAAAGATGTTTCTGGCACTCAAATTAAACCAGTTTTATAGACTTCTCTATTTGTAAATGTGAATTTAACTTTCTTATAGTCGCATTTTTAAATTAAGTAACTTAAAAGATATTATCTGATATTAAGGAGTGAGAGGGTATGTTTAGTATTATTTATCTATTACGTCCGATACCCAAATAAAATGAAATCATCTAGATCCAAGAAAAAAGCCCAAAACAAGAAGACCTCATCTCAGGTTTCTCAAAATTCCTTAAACAACTCTAGACCAGCAATCAATCAGGAGCAAAGTCAATCTCTGACGAATCAGCAAACTAGCTAATTATCCACAACTCAATAGGTAATAGTCTAGAACACGATTATTTCAGAAGAGGCGCAAATTAACACTAGCTCGATAGTCTCAGGCAATCTTAACATTTAAAGCAAACTTCTTTTACTTAAATCCTTTCTTGAAGGCTCCCCTTTCAGATGCCAACTCATTTGCCATTTCGTAGCTTAAAAATGAAGAGAAGAATTCTCCAAACTCAAACCAAACAGAATAATGGTAGACATCAATTAAAACTATCCTTGACAAAGCTTAAGATTAGGATATTTAGAAGGAATTTCCAGAATCATAATAATAGCGATCATCAATTTTCACAAGCGTAGCATATAACTCTAAGGGCAAAGAATTTTTCTTCCAAACGAAGCCAGACCAGCTCTTTTAGATCACTCTTGCCTCAAAACTCTCCTTCTAAACTTTATAGAGAGCCAAACAAATAAAAACCAACTTTAGTGCTTTCACAACTAAGGAGAACCCCTTCAGGAATCTAACTTTACTTCAAGGAAATGCACCTAAACCTTCCTAAGTTGATAGTCTTAAAGGAGTTGCATAAACTCAGCCTTAGATAATAACTCCTCCAACTCCTCTAATCTAAGCCCCTCCCGCAGGAATACCGAGCCATTACTTAAGTCTCCAAACCCACCCTCTAAAAAGAGAATGACGATAGACTTCGTAAATCTGAAAGATACTACTCCCAAGTTAAGATGTCTTGATGTGAGTGACATCTACAAGAAAGTGCAAGAACTGAAAAACACAAGTGCTCCTCAGGATAAATAAAACCAAAATGCTGCAAACATTCCAGTAAACCTAGCCAGACCTTTCTTGCGGCCGCAGCCTAATTATGTGCAGAGGAATTCAATTCATCAGCAAAAAGATACAGTTTAAAGTGAAACCTAGATCCAATAGAGCAATAGCTCGTCTGCTGAGGCTCTTAGTGCTTATGAGCTACATAAATTTAATAAAATCAATTAAATTGAAGCAAATCAAGGGACTGAATGAGTTGGAGAGTAGAAGAAACAGGAATAAAATGCTGAGGGAGGAGACTTTTGGAGCTATTGATAAGGATGATAAATTCTATCATACCAATTAGACAAGCAAGAATATTTTTGTAAGTCTCCTCTTTCTCTATTTTTAAGTTTATAAAGAAGCTTAGTGGATCGTCTACAACATCTACTTAGACTAAAAATATTTATAATCTTATAAGCATCTTAAATGTAATAAAACTGTTGGCTCTAATACTTCCGCACAGTAGAACTCATCAGGCTCAAAGAGTCAGTCTAATACGAAATAAAAGCAATCTTACTAGCCATAGCCCCAGACTAAGCCCTCAGTAGTCTAACAGTTGCTTAATTAAGTCCCTCAGACAAACAAAGTAATTTATAATTAAGGGATTGATGGAATCAGTAATTCCTCATCTCTTTTTTACTTAAGGCGTTAAGTGAAAGAGTGATTAAATTAAAACTATTGTGATACACCATCAGCTTCTTGACATATAATCTCAGCCTAAAACATTATTAAATTGCAATGGCTAGAATGCTTAAAAATGAATGAGAAAAAAGAAAGCTCAAGTTTATTTCCAACAATTTTCTAAAACATTAAAATTTTGTTATCATTAATTAAAGTCTAAGCAAAATTTTATCGTGGAGTCAAAGAGTGTAAATTTCCTTTGACAATAATTTCAACGAAAACCAACACCCTCAATTACATTTATAAATTCAGAGTTTAACAATTATAGCTTCTAAAATGTAAGGTCATTAGTGAGCCAGTTAATTTTTTAAGCCTATCTAGCCTTAATAGATTTCTGGGGGTTTATCTCATTAATTTAATGTGAACAAAGTAAAAAAGACCAAGGAGCAACTAAAATATGAAAAGTATGAGCAACGACAGGCAGCTAAGTAATCTCAGCAGATGATTTAAATAAATAAAACAGCTCCCACCTAGCCACAAAATTAGTGCGCTTGCTGTAAAGGTCAAAACTTAGTTATTAATTTAGCATCCAAATTCAAATCATATATTTTTATGGTCAGATAAATCTTAACCAAACTAATCATAATTGCCAGCCACCAGTGCCTAATCAATAATTGGAAAATATTTTGCAGCTGCCAGCTTCACTCAACTTGGAGAGATTTCTAGCGATTCTCTCACAAGCGGAAGATGAGAATTAATACAAGAATTTCAAGATGCTTACTTCTCTCAAAGATAAAAAGTCTTTTAAGAAAATCATTGAGAATTCTGATAAGCTTTTAATTGTAAATTTTACTATTCACCATTTAGAACATGGAATTATAATTTTTGCATGTGAATGGCTTCTCAAATAGGAGGAAAAAAATCTTTTTCCCTAAAAAAATCAAAAGGAAGTATCATTTAGTTGATTCTGAAATTGCTTAAATTTGATAAATTAGTTTGAAATACATTTTAAAAACTTCGTAAAATTAATCAAATTCTTTGGTTTGTGGAAACTCTTATTGAAGAGAAAGGTACTTCAAAGTAAGTGTGATACCTACAACCTTTCTCAACATGGATTTGCAGCTAATTTATATAACAACTATGTTTCTTTTAACAGTCTAGTAATTTATTTGTTGGTGGCTTTCTTATTCTAATTATTTTTCCTTTTAAATTTTAGTTAAACCTTATATTGGGTATTTTAAGCTGTATCTGACAGGGACAGCTATTGATTCAACCTACTTGAAGATCTTCTTTTTGGCTAAGAGCTATGCCTCTACGATAAACAACTTCCACCACAACTTGCTTCTGTACTTCAAGCAGAGGAATACCTACAGCAAATTTAATATCTATCCCAGCTTCAACAGTGGCATGGAGCAGGATGACCCCCCTGAGAAAGAAGACCCACCAGAGAAGGAGGAGTAACCTGAGAAAGAAGGTGAAAGTTAGGGAACCAAAATTAATGAGTCATTCATCATTACCATCAAAAATTTATTTGCCAATACATTACTAGTAATAGTAGTAATAAACTTATTTGATTGCTATAAAGAGACGACATACTTAAGGCTTGCATTGCTGCAGTTGAAGAAGCAAAGTCCTAGTTAAAGTAAGACTCGTATCTCTTATACTCTTTTAGGGAGTTCTCGGAAGCCAAACTTGATAAGATTGGGTAAGATGTGAGGGAGCAGCTACTAAAGGCAATTAGTTCTTCAGATATCATAAGAGAGGTAGTCATTAAGAAACTCAAGGAACTGCAATGGGAGCAAGTTCTTGCCTAAGACCCTGGCCCCCAGAAAAAGATAAAGAAGCCAAAGGCAAATGATATGGACCAGGAAAGCATCCTAAATTAGACAGAGTTGAGAGATATTATAATGTTATGAGAATTTACTAGCATTTATAAATGAGAGACATCATTAAAAGCATCTGGACTTAATACTAAATTAGTTTCAATCAAAATAGGGTGTTGCTTGCTGAGCCTCCATAAGAGAATAAACTCCACATTCAAAAATATAATTTTATACTAAAGCAATGGATAGCATATTTCAATCAATAAAAAACCATAAATCTTATTCCTAAATGTATAAAGTTTTAAAAAGAAAAATTAAGTCACTCCCTACTTTTTTTCATTTATATAATCTTAAAAAATAGGAAACGCAATATTATTTTTTAATTTCTGTTGCGTAAATGAGTTTTGAATAAGGATCAAGCAATTTTGAGTTCAATTTAGGTTGAAAAAGTCGCTGAAGATTATAAATTTATTTGTTTATTTTTTTAAAGATGCTGATTAGCAAGAAGATCAGTCAAAATAGCTAAAAAGACAGAACCCATCTACTTTAGAGAATTCTTAAAATATTGGGAGTGAATAGTTGACAACATAGCAACAAGCAAGCTTAAGTTAAGCAGCAATATCTTAAAAGAGGACTTAGGAAATCAATATTTATCTGAAGTATCTAACACTTGAGGTAAATATGGATGAGGATTTAAAAGAATTCTCAAATACCTGGCTCAAGCTTATTAATGAACTTGAACCTGCTTTGCTTATTCCTTTGAGGGCTAAGGATCTTATTATATTTAGATGCAATAACATGACTACACTATATTCAAAATATGATCCTGCCCGATTTTACAGCAGTTTCAACAGCATAGTGAATGCTTTATTTGGCATCAGGGAGGGCTCCTTCTCTCACGAGGTAGAAAACTTCCGTGGAGATGATCGGCTGAAAATGATAGAGTGTCTTGTGAACTGGCTTAGGGAAACGATATACCTTTAGTATCTGAGTATTTAGGAAGTGTTTGTGGAAGCGAACCGCAAGTTGTTTGAACTTTCCATGCTTGAGCCTTTTAGAAACGTCTAGAAGCTGATAAAGAGTCAGCCTTTTATGGCTCATGAGATGAATAAGTGCATCCTTATAGAAGTAACTATATTAGTCTTTACATTTTAATGTTGATAAGTGCAAAATGGACTTGAGGCAAATTAGAGAGGCGCAGCCAAGATTCAAGGATCTGAAATTTCTAAGTGAAGATTGGAAGGAGCAGATTCCAGGCTTCATGGAACTGCTCAATAATCTAATCTAGGAGGAGAAAAGATAGATGGCCAGAAACTTGCAAGCATAATAATAAGTACTAGTGCAGTCTAGTTAATAGCAAGAGTAAAAAGAAGCTAAAGTAGAAGACCCGGAGGCGGTGGATAAGGATATATAAGAACAACTTAAGGTAAATTCACAAAATCAAATGCAGAGCTAAGAGTAGATTAGAGGCTTGATAGCTAAAGAGATGAGCAAAGTTACTGAACTGCTTCCAGAAAATATGCATGGGGAGAGGGACAGAATTTTTGAAGATGTGGCTAAAAATCTAGATTAGATTAAAAATCTCCAATTTGAAATGAATGCAGCCGATAACTCATCTTTAATAAATATGAGTATAGATAAAGTTAAAAATATCGAAAGTTCAATGTTGTTTGTAAAAAAGAGGTTTTTTGAAAGGTAAAATTCATTTTTTAACCTTTAAAGGTAGATTTATGAATTTAAAAATGTTGAACCTTCATTTATGAAGTTGGTTTTGTATTTTAGCATATTATAATTTACTCTCCTTTAAAATGAATTTTAAACTATAATAATTTTAAATAGTTTTAATGGAAAACAGTGAGGAGGCGTTTTAAGTGCTGCATACTTATGATCTAGATGAACCAGAATTTGAAGCTAGAATTACTTAGATGCAGAGAGAAAAGAAGATACCCACTTAAATGTCTCTAATGCTTCTACAATGGTTATCAAACCAAAATCTAGAGATGCTCAACAGCCTTTTTAGAATAATTTAAAATAATTCATGAAATATAAAAAGCCATTAGGGGAGGATGGGTATCCATATTATCTTGAGAATTAAATTTTTAAGATTACATAATTGGATTAGCTTGAAGAGTAGCCTCATAACCTGAAACTGGAGGATGAATTAAAGGCTACTCCTTCCTAATAAATTAACGATCATATGGACACTAGCATAATTTGTGCTATTTATTCAAAATTCTTTAAGCTTGCAGTTTGAAACAAATAAATGTAGTGACTGCAAGAGAACCCTATTCATAATAAGAGTAATTCTTTGTTGAGATAATATAAGGTAGTTTAAGAAATATACGATCGATCTAGCAGCTATGTGCTGATGCAGTAGAAGAAGGTAGTATGTTCCAAATGCATCTTGAATGAGATCTACACCAAAACTGAAAACTGTGACTTCCTGGTTGAGAAAGTTTGGGCCAAGGTAACCAATATCATGAAACTCAGATAAAAGATCAACGGAGCCATCCGCTAATAGATTTATATAATTACATTAAGGTCTGAATTGTAAATCTATAGCAGTTAGAAGATTGGCGGAAGCAGAACTTTGCATCTTAAGAACTCAACGATAAAATGCTGCAGGAGATTTAGTCTCGCTATCTATTTGTAATATGTGTGTAGGTATTTATCAGGCAATAGCCGATGGGTAAGAAACAGATGAGGAGAAGGTGCAAAGAATAAACCTGTTCTTTGACCTACTGCAAATAGAGTTGGAGAAACTCCGCAGAACTGAAATAAAAAGGCATGTATTTACCACAGAATACGAAAAGATGGATTATAAATTATGCTTGGTAAAATAATTTCACTTACTTGATGATTGATGGGAGAAGCTCCACCTACTTTCGGAAGTCAAAGATACAGGATGATCCTCAAGAACCTGAGTGAGAAATTCAGACAGTCTGAGTCAGCTGGCTAGATGATAAAGTAGAATCTTATAGCATCTTAGGCCTAGCCACCATCGGTGTAGAGTCAGGCATAGCTCTCATAGGCCTAATAGGACAAAAATTTATCTCAGCTAATGATTTTATAATAGGAGTTATTTCAAAGCTTCAATTAGTACCAGCTGCAGTTGATATAGCAAACTAAGTAGCAGTTACAGTAGTAAAATACTTTGTAGCCAATCTATCAGCAATAAGTCTTACAACAGTAGTAGATTTATTTGTTAGTAATTAGGAATTTTTGAATGAGAAAGGGATGAATACTACTACTGCTAAGGGTTAGTCAATGAGTTCGTATTTAGGGCTAGACATGGCGAAAAATAGAGTGCTGCCCAAGCCTATGCAATACGAGAGGACAGATAGCAATTCAAGAGTCAAGGCAGCTCAATAGCAGTAGTAGTAACTTAAGAATGATATCTAGTGGCCGACAATAAGCCATTCGCCGGCAGAGCAATTGCATTTGAAGTTGTAGTAGTTGTATTGGTTTCAATTTTAAATTGAAGATTGATATGGAAGCCTTCCAGAAGTTGGATCTAAGCAAGAATGAGGCTCAGCAATTAGCTACAGCAAGAACTTAAGAAAAGGCTTCAGCTTAAAATGCGGCAGCTTTACTTTTTGGAGCAAAGGAGTAGTCAAAGTTGAGTGCTCAAATATCTCGTTCTATCAACAAGATTACATCTACTGTTGAGAGCTTACAAACTCAATCTTATGTGTATAGGATTTAATCTAGGGATGCGAAGAATCCATTGAGAAACAGCCAGATAACTCAGGCACTTGGATAGCTAAAGCAAATATCAGAGGAGGCGGCTTAAAAGATACAAAGATAAAGTGGCAACACTAATCCTTTCTAGATGGGGTAGGCAGCTGCAAATGCACTTTTCAAAATATCTGAAGATCTTCCATTGATTTTTAAAGTTCTTAAATTTATAATTAAAAAATAAGGCAAAAGGTTTTTATAATAGGAATATTTTAGTTTTAACTTTCTCTCTTTAAGTTGCTTGTACTAGGGACAAAAATTATAATTTACATTATGACCCTTCTTATTCCTATATAGTTAGAGGTGCCATTGAAATTTAAAATTTGTAACAATTTAAATTTTTGGTTCAATCTTATTAAAGATGATTTAATTTACTTCTCTTCAGGGCTGAACTATGAAGTTTATTTCTTTATGTTTTAATTTAATTTAATTTAAGTTTATATTGACAAAGTAGGCTCCTTAAAATGAATCTATTTAGCCAAGTAGCACGATGGCCTCGGGTTAGCTTGCACCTGCCAACTAGCAAACAGTTTCATCATAGCACGTGACTGCTCCAGGAGTGACCACCACAATTAAGAAAAACAAGAACAAGAAGAAGAACAACAAAAAGAAGGCTTCAGCCTAAAAAGCACAAGTGGCTGGCAACCCCTCCACTTAGTGATTAACATTCTATCTACGTTTGAGTTTTTTGACTTTGAATAACTTTTTATGTTTTGGAATGCATCATTACTAATTCTCTACGTTAGGGAATAGCTGTCAAAATTAGTAAGGCAAAATCTTTTATCAATAATTTTAAATTGAGAATCAAAATGGAAAGTTCAACCGGTAAGTATCCTCTCCTGTCATTTATGTTAGCTTTGCAAAACTAATCCTACTTTTAGATAAGAAGTTCAAGGCCATAAGTGAAGACGAAGAAATGAACGAAGAGCAAGAAGAGGAAAAAGATCAAATTCAAGAGTAAGTGCAGTCAATACATTCTTATATCATCACATCTTCTGGTGAATATGCTTTCCCAATAATACTTTCGTGACTAAGTAATTTTATAGTTTGATGAGTGGACTTGCAGTCAATGAGTAGAAATAACATCATCAACCTCCCGTTCCCTTCCCTCAGCCCAATAAAATGTACACAAAGCCAGTCGATGTGAACTAACCACACAAGTTCGGCATGAAGAGTGGAAAATTAGGCATCATTAATCTTAAGTATCGATTCATTACTTTATCAACTATGACCCAGTTGCATGGAACGAGTCCTACTTTGACTCAATGGAGTTGATCGATGGAAGAGTGCCCTACTATATCGCAGGAACTGAAGGCCATGTTTTCCTTTGCATGCATGGAGCCGGTCACTCAGCACTTTCATTTGCAGCTCTAGCCAAGTAACTAAAGACTGATTCTATTGTGGCTGCATTTGATTTCAGAGGTCATGGAGCTAATACTACTGCGAACCCTACTGACTTAAGTGAGGCTACCCTAATTATATATAGGATGTAAGAAGATTTAAACTTGTTGTAAATAATCGAAGATGCTTTGGAAGCGATCAGATATACCGCTCAAAGGTTCCCTGAGCAATCAATCATGATAGTTGGTCATTCAATGGGAGGCTCAATTGCCACTAAGTCGGCATCCAAAGCTCTCAATGATCATAAGGATGAAAGTTGGTCAAAGCATATCTAAGGTATAAAAGCAATAATAGAATAACTCAATTTTATAGGTCTCTATGTGATCGATGTGGTTGAGGGAAGTGCTATGGATGCTCTTCCTTTTATGGAGAACATCGTCCTATCCCGCCCCTAAGAGTTTAAAACTATTCAGCAAGTGGTGCAGTACGGAGTAAAGAGCGGCACTATCAAGGATGTTGAAAGTGCTAAGGTGTCAATGCCAGACTAGGTTAATCGAATTCATGATGCAGCCACTGGCGCAGAGAAGTTTGTATGGAAAACTGATCTTAAAATAAGTACTTACGTCTATCAAAGGTTACTTTGAATAATATCTCCTAGCTTCAAAGGCGTTCTGGGAGGATTGGTTCAGGGGATTGACTCAGTGCTTTTTGAATGTGAGAGTGCCCAAACAACTGCTTCTTGCAAGCTCAGATAGAATGGACAAGGAATTGACAATTGCGCAAATGCAGGGCAAGTTCAAGCTTGTAGTGATTGAGAATGTGGGCCACGTGATTCATGAAGATAAGCCACGCCAAGTTGCGTAGACTTTCAGGGAGTTCCTGCAGCAGTTTAGAATTCCAGCCAAATTCTCTCAGCAGATGGTCGTTACCTCAATCAGTGGAAAGCAAATAGTTATCAACCACTGAACTCCCGAAATATATACACATGCAGATATGCGAGTTATAAATCATTCAATATCTTACACTTTTAGTTCACTATTACTCAAAAGATTAAAATCTAATATCTATCTTGTTACTAAGGCTTATATATATTTTCCATACTAGAGGGTTAGATATTTGTGAATAAAGTAAGAAATTGCAATAATAATTAAAATTTGCAAATATAAATAATTTATCCTAGTTACTTCCTTGTGCATCATAATGTCTCAAACTGTAAGATTTTAGTTTAACGGTGAATTTTGATTTTTAGAACTAAAGCTTCGGCGGCGGAGAAGATAAGTTGAAAACATGGGTTTAGATTAGGCAACTTATGAATCTCTAGAAAAAAAGTTTTAATGAGGTAGGTAGAACTTTCAAAGCCAAAGATCTTCTTTAATTAGGCAATAATTGGAGATGATCAAATTTATCTCACCACCATTTTTTAAAATTGTCCACTTCTCTTATAAATGAATAGGTTGTTTAAGAGCTGTATGGAGATGAGAAATTAGAAAGATTTAGAAACGAATATGAGAGACTTCACTCCCCCCTTTCAAACCTCTTATTAAGCTTAGAAAAGATTAGCTTTAAAGTAAGTTACAACATAAAGCTTTTTTTATTGATATGTGAGTGTAAACGTGAAATATATCACTAAACATAATATATTTATTTGATTATCATTCATCTATTAAGAAAAGTTGCTCTGTTTAATCATGTTAATAAATACTATTAATTTGTTGAATAAAAAGATCTAGTTAGTTCTCTAAATGCCATTTCAAAATGGAAACAAATTAAACTTTGATAAATTATCTCCCGAATGGAAATACTTTATTACCCAATTAAGCTGAAAGCTTTCTATATTTTAGGAGTTAATTTTTGCAGCACCTATTTTAAATGAATTTCTTGATTATGAATTAGAGTTTGCATTTATATTTTAGATAATTTGTTAAACTAAAAATAGATACCAAGAGCAGAGCGAGACTTTGTCTCAGAATTCAATAAGACTTAAAGCAGCCATAAAAATAAGCAAGGATGACGCAGAGACAATTAACATACTTAGGAATGAAGTTGATAAGGCCTGGAAACTTATAGATTAAGTCAGAGAAAAAGAAGCACAGGACAAACTAATTATCCAAAATCTTACAAATGAAATTGCTTAACTTAATTTTTTAATTGCTCTCTTAAAGAAGACTGGCGAGTAAGCAAGTGATACATCCATTTAAAGCTCTAATTTAATTAATGAAATTATTTCAGTCTATAAATAGTTTATTATGTTGATAAATTAATTATAATTTTAAATTTAAATTTATAACTTATGTTTATGCTCTTTATATTATAAAGGTATATTTATGTTTTCCCTTTTTTTGCTTAAATGAAAACAAAATTATAAAAAATAATTGTCTTATAAATAGCATGATTTTTTAAATGAATTTAATTGAACACGCTTTACAGAGCTCCTAGATAGAGGAACTACAGAAATAAATTGAGAAGCAATCTCTAGAGGATCAACAAACTGATAAGACCATTTTGATTTTTATATATGCACATATTTTCAATAAATTGATGGACAAGTTAGATGAAAATTTCAACTTAAAATTGCTTCAGAAGCCAGGAAAATTGAAGATCTAAGAGAGTAGATAGTGGAGGCAGTCAAAGCAGAATTTTAGCAAAGCAAAGCCAGCTCACAGGCAGGCAAAGATCTTAAAACGCTTCAAACTATTCTTGCAGACAAAGAAGATCTTGTCAAAAAGTTGAGTTAAGATAGGGATTATATTATAGCAGAGATAGATAAATTCAATTTGTGAACAAGCAAATATTTGAACTTAAAATGAGTACTTCAATTTTTATAAACATGAAAATGAGTGAAGCAAGTACTAATCTTTATTTAATCAGAAATCATTTTAAATTGAAAGAGTATAAAGAAGGGAGTGGGAAAGATTAATAAAAATATATTTTAGATAGCGTAGCTATTACACACACACCATACAGCAAAATGGCACAAGTAGTAAGCAATCATTCATTCTTATGTGAATTGTATTAACGATAATTTGAATAGGATGGAGGCGGAGGCCTTAGCAATGATTTCGTGGAAATGGGACTCGACCCAGCTTCCTATGAAGCACTAGAGAAGGACTTCTAAGAGGTAAGATTCTACACAACCAGTAAAATGGCATATCGACTTCATATTTAGACAAAACTTTACTCAAAGCTTACTTTTTCCTCTCTCATTCACCCATAACTGTCAACTCTCATATTTTAAACATAAATTTCTCATTTAATATGAACTAATCTAATGATAGGTGCTTCAAGAATTGGTGGGAGACCAGAGCATGGAGAGGTTCAGAAACGAATACGAGAAACTCCACAGAGCGCTCAAGACTTCTTACGAATCTGAAAAACGTCTCGTTAAAAGGTATGTATAAGTAATTTATATCACAAACTTCAATAAATATGCTCCCTATAATTGTAACCGCACCCCTTGCCTATAAACTTAAATGCAAATCAGTTATTGAAATCTTCACTTCCCTCTCGTTCTTGGAGGATGAAAGATATTGAAATGAGAAGGATTGTGAGGGGAGTTTCAAGTTTAGGAGCCCTCATTTTTCTTAATTCAAATTTATTTCGATTAAAATGCAAGTGGTCGTTAAACCATTAAGTAAACCCATGCTAAAAATGCTGATTGAATTTTCTGAATATGTGTTGAGTTTATTAAATCTGGGAGTAGTATTGAGCTTTAATGAGTGAAGGAGAGAGGAAGGAGAGTGCTTGTGATTATGATGATTAACTATGACAGCTCTAGAATTACAATGACATTCTATGATTCGAAAACATAGTGTTACTGACTACCACAACCTCTCTCCACTCTTCACTCATATCAACTACTAACAATTAGATTCAGTGTTGAATCTTTCCTTAATTTTGCCTCTCACTTGTCATCTAACTCTGATTGCTTAGATGCAAAGACTTGAACGACACCATTTTGCAGAATGCGGCAAGAGTCAAGGCAGCAATCAAGCTCACTCAGGAAGATTCTCAGACTATCGCCATCCTCAGAAAGGAAGTCGACAAGGCTTGGAAACTAGTCGAGCAGGCCAAGGAAAAGGAGGAGAAGGCAAGAAAGATCATCCAGGAACTCAGAAACGAAATTGCTATTCAACTTTTATTGCCCACTTGAACAAGATAGTTGAGCAGGGCAGTGGACTTTCTATTGGTCAGGACAACACCGTCCACAACCTTATGCGTCAGAAGGAAGAGCTCAACAAGGAGTGCATCCAGAAGACTGAGACCATCAACGACCTCGAAACTCAGAAGACTTCCCTCATGGAGAGAATCCACAAGCTGGAGAATGACCTCATTAGAGAGAAGGACGACATAGAGAAGCTGCGCCACGAGATTGAGAAGCTCAAAGACGACAAATCTCGTGAAGAGCGCAAGAACAAGTACGCTGAGGAGGAGAAGAAGAACCTCCAAGGCACTCTAGTCGACAAGGAAGTCGCCATCGACAAGATGAAGGAGGAGCGTACTCGCAAGGAGGCTGACATAGACAACCTTAACAAGAAGATCATGAATCTCGAAGCCCAACTCAAGGAGAAGAGCGAGAAGCTTGGCTTGAAAACTGCCGAGTACAAGAAGCTGGAGGAGTTGGCAGGCTAGTTCGAGAAGGACAAGCACAACCTGATCTAGAAGTTCAACTAGACCGACTTGGAGCTTTCCGAGGCCAGGAACAAGCTAAAGCAACTGGAGAAGGAGAACAAGAACCTGTTGAGAGAGAACACTCAGATCATGAACGACAGAGACAAGATGTCCAGAGAGAAGATGGAGGCAGTCTCTGAGAAGACCACTATCACGATAACCACTTCATTATCTCTGTATTGCAAGTCTATTCAATTTGATAATACTAAGGCTGGAGTGAATGCTTTGACCAGAGAAATCGAGTACCTGAGAAAGCAAACTGAAGCTGAGAAGTCTAACATCATCAATCTCATTAGAGACAGAGACATGATGAAGAAGAGTATCATTAAGGCTGAGGAGGACAACCAGAAGAACAAGGAGGAGCTCATTAACCAAATGAACGAGGTCAAGAAGCTCAATGAAGAGAAGAAGGCCGACAAGGAGAACATCGCCAGTTTGCTCAAGAGCATCGGCAAGCTAGAGAAGGAGAGAGACAAATTCTCTCATGAAGCCAGTAAGGCCAACCCCTAACCTGATGCAGATGGTTGAGGAAGTGAAACTAAAGAAGAACCTTATCAGTGAGCTAAAGAAGGAGAACATAGAGTTCGAGGGTAAACTCAAGCAGCAGTAGAATCTGTATGAAGCTGTTCGTTCAGACAGAAATCTCTATTCCAAGAATCTCATCGAGGCGCAGGATGAAGTGGCTGAGCTAAAGCGTAAGTTCAAGATCGCATCCCATCAGATCTCACAGCTCAAGGATGAAATCGAAGCAAAGGATCAGGCCTTGACTAACGAGCATCACGACTTAGCTGTTGCCAAGAAGGACATAGATGTGATCAAGGGCAATCTAGAGAGCGAGAAGAAGAAGAACGAGGAGGCTAGATAAATCAAGACCAAGCTGGAGAACGAGATCCAGAAGCTGACTTACATCATTAAGGAGGCACATGAGGAGCACGAAAAGCTCAAGAAGGATTACCAAAACGTTATCAACGAGAGAGATAAACTTATATTCCCATTAAAGTATAACCATCATTTGAGTAGTGATTTATCTTGGGAACCCAGCTTATCAGAAGAAACGATGAGTTGGCACTTCTCTATGAGAAGATCAAGATTCTTCAAAGCACTCTTGCCAAGGGAGAGGTCAATACCAGGAGAGACTGGAGGACATCCGTCTTCTCAAGTTCAAGATTGCTGACTTGAAGTCTGAGCTCAGAATCGTTAAATCCCAAGCCTCTTAGATTGGAGACTTGCGCAAGGAAGTGTACAACCTCCAGCAGCAACTGCTCACTGAGAGACTGCAGGTGAAGGCTCTTAGTGAAGAGCTTGAGAACCCACTCAACTACCACAGATGGAGAAAGTTGGAGGGCACTGACCCAGATACCTGGGAAATGCTCCAGAAGATTCAAACCCTCCAGAAGCGTTTGATCAAGAAGACTGAGGAGGTGGTTGAGAAAGATGTAGTCATCCAGGAGAAGGAGAAACTCTACATCGAGTTGAAGAACTTGCTTGCCAGACAGCCAGGACCCGAGGTAGCTGAGCAACTGAGTATCTATCAGCAAAACTTGAAGGAGAAGACCCGCCAGATGAAGGCCATGGCTGCTGAGCTTAACATGTATCAGGCTCAAGTGAATGAGTACAAGTACGAGATCGAGAGACTTACCAGAGAACTCCAAGACATGAAGAGAAAGTAATCCTCAAGAGGATTAATTGACGAAGTACATTTTAGACAAAATTATGTTTGAGTTTACTACGAGCAGAAGAGAAGAGAACAGCAGCAGAGAGAGGCTCAGAAGATGCTCGACAAGGGCAACACCATCAAGCAAATGACTGCTCCAGTCCAGAGATTCACTGGAGGTGGCTTCAACTTGGCTGTTTGAGAAACACTACTCTCAAATATGATGGAACCATGTTCGACACTAGCTTGAGATTGATAACTTAAGCTCTTCCTAAAGAATTTAAACTTGCTAATCCATTAAATGAAAGCATTTCTGTCTGCTGCTTAGTGATGATGAGGAAAGTGGCTGATTTGAAAATTTTGATTATAAATTAAAAATGTCTTAGAGTCAGCACCATCAATAGTAGCAACTCCACCAGCACCAGCAGCGTAACAACACCAACCACAACTCTTACAAAGCACTAACCTCTACACCAATACTAGTTCATCTTTTAGTGTTTGAATGTGTATTTTATAGTTCAGAAAACACTTCAGTGATGCAAGGCAGCGGAGCTGGCGACCCCTTTGATTTGATAACACAGCAGAACATCCACCAGCAGCTGGACGAGCTGCTTCAGGAGGAGATTTATCCGGTTTCCCAGAAGTACAACCACCAGCGGGACGGAGAGCACCTCACTCACAGCCAGCAACTCCACCAGCTAGTACAGCAGCATATCATTGAAGGAAATGGATTCCCGCCTAATGGCACAGCTAGGATAGGCTAATCCATTTGGTGAGTGTGAAGACGAAGAATAGGAAGGAGAGGACTATGTTGCCCATTTAATTTACTCAATCTATGATATGTGAATGATGTAGGTGAAAATGAGCGACCTTCGAATGTTGGAGCAGCAAAGAAGAAGAGAAAGCGAAACAAGAAGAAGAAAAAGAAGAACAATCTAGATCCAAGTGAAGCAGAGAATAACAAGACAGATTAGCAGAAGCAGTAGGTGCAAGCAGAGAAAGCACAAAACTAGGATATCAATAACTTCGTGAAGATTTCTGGTGAAGGAGACAATTTCTAGCAGAGGCTTGTCGGCCATAATGAAATCGCACTTGATTCTACTCCACTGAAATACAAGCTAGGAGCATCATTGTAAGTATTATCCGAAGTGTTAAATACTGAACATACTTAATTTTTTGATGAGCTTATATATTAATAAATCCATAGTTACGAAGACTCAGATTCATCAGAGGATGAAGGTATGGCGGATTACAAAGTAGGAGGATATCACCCTATGCATGTTGGGTAAGTAAAGCTCCTTGATTCAACAAACTTGAACTTCAGAATTTAGTAGCAAGTCTTAATTATGCATTTAGTGAGATTTTGATTGAGAGATACGTGATAATTCAAAAACTTGGGTGGGGTCATTTCTCAACTGTATGGCTAGCTAAAGACATTCACTATAACACATATGTGGCTCTAAAGATTCAACGCTCTGCCCCTCACTACCTAGAAGCAGCTTTCGATGAGGTAGAAATTTTGGATCAAGTATCTTCATACTGGATGAAGAAAGATTGGCTTGACTCTCTCAAGAGTTACTACAAGGAGAACCCAGAGAAGCTCAAAGGAGTTACAGGAAACGATTGCTATGGTCAATATATACACTCAGTATTGGTTTTTCATTAACTATTCTATGCGGTTTAACTGTTGAATTGCTTAATCCACAATGGTCCTCATGGTAAGCACTTCGTGATGGTATTTGAAATCCTGGGAATCAACTTACTTGAGGTAATCAAACGTTACAATTACAAAGGAGCACCCATGCCTTTGGTGCGCATTATGGCTAAGTAGTGTTTGATGGGCTTGGACTACTTGCATCGCATTTGTAAGATTATTCACACTGACCTCAAACCTGAAAACGTATCACTCTGTCTCACTGATAAAGAAGTCAAAGAAATAGCGTAGAGAGGGTAGCTTACTACCACCAAGATGTACCATCAGCCGGAGGAGATAAAAAACCTGTCATGCGCAGCCAGACTAGACCCCAAGAGCTTTAGAGGGAGGAAGAATTAAGAAGCAGCTGCCCAAGGAGCAAAGGGAGGAGAGCAGTTAAGAGAAAGAGAGGGTGAGAGATAGAACAAGAAAGCAGAGAAAAAGAAGAGGCAAAGACAGAAAAAGAAGCAGAAGAAGGAAATGTTGTATTATTATGGTCATATTTTGTAAAACTTTTAGATTGAAATGGAAGTCAATGATCTTCTAATTCATGACATGAATATATCAGTAAATACAAAATTTGCTTATAGTAATTCTTAAGATAGTTTACCCAGTAAACGGAGGGTGATGAGGGAACTCTAGAGAGAACAAACGAAACTAAGGGATACGACACAACTACTACTGCAACTACAAATGCTCTTCTAAATCCTTCACTTAACAACCAGCAATTGCACCACAAGAATTAGGGAAGTGAGAGTTAGAACCAAAATGTCCAAGGTGCAAAGGCCAAAAAGAAGAAAAACAAAAATAAGCTAGCAGCAAATGCAGCAGCCTAAAATCAAAATTAAAACACTCAAGACAATCTTAGCTTCAACAATAAGAACTAGAAAAGCTAGAACTTCAACCAAGCTAAGTTAGTTGAGTAATAGCAAACTTATCAACAGCAGAAGTAGCAACAGCAATAGCAGCTAGCAAGTTCTCTCTATACCTACTGCAAGCTAAGACAACCAAAATCCTTTCCCTAATGACTTCTCTCTCAGGAACTTAAACCCTGAACAGATGAAGAACTTAAATTAGGTACTGGAGTAGTATGTGGATGTCCCTCGCCCTTAAACAGTTCCAAGAATGCATTACATCCCATCCCCTGACTCTGAGACTGTATTTGAGAGTGAGCAAGAATTTCAAATGATAATGACTCAGCTAGCCCATGGGCAAAGATATACTCTTGACACTAACGAATATAAGAGAAACTGCACTCAGCTTCATGATTACTTGTTCTACCGTAGATAGAATATATTTGTGGTGTTAATTTACTATCCGCAGAAAGTTTGAATAGTCTCAAAGAGCAGCACTTTCTTAATATTTCTTTTTCAAATGGAGGAGACGAGAATGTTTTCAGAAACTTGAATCAAAATGGGGTCCCTTCACTCAACTTGCAGCAATTAGACCCAAGAGTGATGCAACAGCAAATAGAAGAAGACAAGGCTAAAAAGAGAGGACCTAAGCTTGATGAAAACCTGAGGCTCAAAATTTGCGATTTGGGAAATGGCTGCTGGACTTATCATCATTTCTTATTATACTCAAATACAAATATAAAGAGTTTCTCAACAGAGATTCAAACTAGGCAGTATCGCTCTCCAGAGGTAATAGTGGGGAGCAAGTATGGCACATCAGCCGATATTTGGTCTTTCGCCTGCATGATCTTTGAGATGGCAACTGGCGACTTCTTGTTTGAGCCCAGAAAAGGAAAAACCTACGGTAAAGATGATGACCACCTAGCTCAGATGATGGAACTTCTGGGAAGGATCAGAATTATTTTTAGAAATGTTTAGCTTTATGGATGCCTAGAAGTTTAGCTCTCTCAGGTAGGAGATACAAGAAGTTTTTTGACAGACAAGGTAACTTACGCAGAATTAGAGGACTCAACTACTGGCCTCTAAAGAAGGTGCTCATTGAAAAATACCGATTCAAGGAAAGAGAGGCTTAGGGCTTTGCAGACTTCCTCGTCCTCTATTATAGGTCTTACATTATATAACCTGAATTATCCTAATGTTAGAATGGGATCCCGAGAAGAGAGCAAGCGCTCAGCAAATGCTTGATCACCCTTGGTTGAAGATGGCAAAGAATTACGAAGCAAAGATGAGCGATGAGGAGTTCTAAGCTTATATTGAACAGCAATAAATCCTGAAGGAATACGTGGAAGATCCATTGATAAACATACACACACTCTAATATCATATTTTTTAGTAAATTGACTGGAGAAGAAATGTCGAAACTTGAAGAAGCTTATCAGGAGTAAAATGCTGGAGACTTTGAAGACAACAATCGTTCATTCTTTTCAGACCTTGAGGATGATGCTAACAACCCCTACTTGTCAGACAAAGACGACGATGAAGCCTCAAGTCAACTTAATCCATTACGATTATCTTTCTGTATTTTATGTTAATCCAAAAGAGTACAGAGATATCGCAGAGGGTAAGAATCTCAACAACTCATTTGTCGGTCCATATCCAGAGAATTGGGATCATCTCCACAACGACAAGGGCCCAAACCCTCAATTCATTCAGTTCTCTCAACGCTAAGAGGTTTCTGTTCTCGATCTAGCCAAGAAGTATGGCTTCCTCAACGTTTTTTTTTATAATTATTTAACTGAAGGGAAATGAAAGTGTAATGAAAGAAGTAGATTCTAGAGAGTTAGGTAACTATTTGTGAAATCAAATTCTAAAATAAAGACCGTAAGGTTTATCTGCAGCTGTTGCTTCCTATACATACTTAAACTAAATAACCAAGCAACTAATATCGTTTTGGTACCCCGATTTTAAAATTTCAAACTTATCATGAACTGCCTTATCTCTAAACTGAATCGGTAATGATCTTCTTTAATTAAGAGTTTAATAATCTAAATCAATTTTAGAGTAAGTCCTAAAGATTCTATTTTCTACCTTTATGAGACACTGCCATATGATTTCTCTTATGTTGGACTTAAATGTAATTCTTGGCTTGATTATTGCTCCCCTTAGAAGCAAAGCTCTCACTGGTGGCAATATCAGCTTGATCATATTTGGTCCTTTGATTCGTTATATAATAGATAAGAATAATATATAATTGAAGAGTTTAAAATATAGGAACTTATGTGCTTGAAATTAGAAGAAGATGGGGCAAGCTTAGAGATTACACTACCATTTCGTGTATCCATTTTGCCTTGCACATCTTATCTAATGCTTTGGTAAAGGCTCTGAGAGGCTTAGTTTACTTGAGAATTATGCTCGTTGCTTTCATGTTTATCATGCCCTTTTGCTCCTTAGCTGCGCTAAATTAGTGCCCTAATATCTTCTGGAAGATGATCTCGCGAATCTCTTCTTTAATCCTACGCAATTTGATAATCTTCTGCAGCTGATTAGTCCTGGTTGACAAAGAATTTGTCATAAACTTGGCGATAATCTCCGCTCTTCAAACTCTAGTTTGAAATACTTTCTTTCTTCTTACTTTGATGAGAGCCAATAGCCTATTTATTATTCCCTTAAGCATAGTTGCTGTTTCTTCTGTTTACGAGTGCATTAGCATTTAGAATCTACTAGAACTGCTTGATCTTACTGATGGGTTGCATGTTCAGTGGTTCTAAATTCTGGCTGGAAGTATGTGCACTGTTTTAAATTAAGTTAAGGGCTTATTGTTGAGCTCGGAAATGATGATTATTGTTGTTGCTAGACATTGTGAAGTTGTGAGTGGGGCCCTGGTTTCTTGAGTTGGAGTAATTAGAAAAGTTTGCGCCAAGGTTAATGTTGGAAAGATACAGACAGTTATAAAGGAATAAAATGAGATGAATAGATACGAATGAAGTCTGTTTGAGGAAATTTGCTTTTTCTGTTCTTCTGCTTTCTTCTCCTTAAGTTACCTATTCGCAGTAAAGGAGTCATTGGTAGATGATTGTTCTTGACTGTGAGAAAACTTGTAGTTTTCCAGTTCTTTGTTGTTAAGTAGTTAGATGTGAATGATTTTGTTCTTGTCACCTGCCTGTATGGGATAAGGGTGAGGATGAGAGGAGTTATAAATACAAAAATGGTTTCCTTTGCCCTTAAATAGTGGACCTTACAAAACAGATGAGGAACTCCCCATCGCATTTTTTGAAGGGCTGAGATAAAGTTAGAAAATGAAATTGTCATTTAATGAGGTACCTATTTTGGAGCTTAATTAGTCTTTCTAACCCGATCATATTAGCTGGAATGATAGATTGCATTTCTTCATAGCTTTGCTCTGGCTGAAACAGAACTTGGTGACTTCCTAGTCCGACTGAGGCTGCTTCGTTCATCTCTACAAAATTGCTGCTCTTATTCATCTGGCCCTTTCCTACAATAAAAAGATAAACTTATTCATTCCTTAGATAGGCTTAATATGAGCTGAACTTTCAGTATTTCCCTTTTGCGTTTGAGATTATGAAAAAATAAGAGCAAAGATTTATGAATAGGAGGGTATCTGAAGCTTTAGGCATTTGAGGTTTGATTCTCAGTAATGGGGTGCTTCTTTGTTATCTTGATTCTGAGTGCCATAGAATTCTCATTTTCTTATTCCTGTCTTGCAATAGTTGCTTTTGTAGGTGATTTATCAGGCACGGAATTCTAATCTTCTTGTTTATGAGACTAATAGCCTACTCTAAGCATTTGCTCTAAGTTGAAATGGTCACTTGTGCCTGCTTCATTCTTCACTGATTGAGCAATGACAGGAGTCAGAGATCCTTGCTTGGCTTTCCTGCCTGTCTAAGAACCAAATTTACTACCACTAATTTAGTCGTCCTAACCTGTGCTAATCAACTGCTGAGGCATTTAAAAACATTAATTATGCTCATTGTTTGAAACTAGGGAAGAACAAGTTAATTCCTGGATCGAAGACTCTAATCACCACTCTTATCCTGATTATTTTAAATAAAATAAAAGTGATTGGTAGGCTGCTTTTGCTGAGATAGTTTTTCTGTGAGTAAAGAATGCTTTAATTAAATGTATAAATGCTTTGGAGATGACTTGCTTTACGAATTGTGAACAGAAAAATGATCTAGTAGACTTTCATTTGCTATTTGGCTACTTATTTAGGGCAAGCCACTATTAGCATTTCTTTGACTAGAGAAACCTTGCTTTTTTAATTAAGCCTAAAATAGATGAAATTTAATGAGTTATTCTAATTAAAAGTTAAGATTATAATTACTTGTCGTAGCTCTATCTATTTGAAGACTGTTTACTATTCCTATAAGCAGATATATTTAGATAAATAAGCAAGTTTAACTTGCTAGAAAGAGCCGGGTTGATCAGTTTACTTGAGTTCCCGACAAATCCTCTCGATATACTCAGAGTTTCCAAAACTAGCCATGACCCCAGTTTAACCTTTATCTACAGCCAATTGCTACAACCTTTCTTAGTTTTGTGGCTAAATTCCTTTTTACATTAAGTTACTACTATCAGTTAAGGAAGCATTTGGATTATTAAAATGGCCTAATTGGTTAATCGTAGGCTTATCTCTATCTCCAAAGTGTTCAGCTTTTATCTAACCCATGTTTGATGAAACAAGAGTACTGCTATTCTGCTTTATTATTCCATTTTTGTTTTATCCTGAATGATAAATTATAATAAAATGAATGCTCTGCCGCTTAACTCTGGTACTATTTTATCATCGGCTATATTTTATTGGTTCCAGAAGCCCACATTTGATATTTAGAAGTCCCTAACTCATCTATTGAATTTCTCTTTCTTTCAAATGTAGAGTAAATATCTCCAAAAGGCATTTACTTGCTCCCCTAATCGAACTGATGTAGTAAAGTTTAGTCCTCTTGATCTTTCAGAATAGAAGGGCTTTAAGGATTATTTAAATTTAAAATTAACAAAAAATTGATTGTCTTGATACAAGGACAAATTTGAGTAGGGCTTTTAATCCTTCATCTAAGCTTTACCATTCGTTTCCTCATAACTCTTTAGGATGGCTGCCTTGATAATGTGCTTCTGTTGGTTGAATGATTTGAGAGTAAGAGTGACTGTTGATAATTTACTCTCACCTCCTGTTGCTGCTAATTTAGGTAAAACTTTGAATGACTTCTTAGCTTCTTCTTGTATCAGGAAGTTTGCAGGCTTCCCATCTTCATCATATCTCGCTACTTTCAAATCCATCATGTAAAATCTAAGATTCAAATGTCTATGAAGATAAAAATTTGCGATTAGTTTAGTTCCTAGCATAGTCTAGATATCTTTGGTAAGTCAAGTACTTTTCTTGATCAATTTCAAAAGCGTTATTTTCAGTATAGTCTTAGTCTTTAACCTGCTGCTAAATTACAGGAGGAAATATTCTTCTAAAGCTCCCAAGGTTATTCATCTCAAAAATATCTCGCTCTTTAAGCCTTTCTTATTGCATCTCTGCTTTTAAATTCTACTATTCCTTCTTTGGCACTTTATACTGGCCTGTGATTCTCTACTCCGCCAGGTCCTTTTAGTAATCTAGGATCTTGCTTTTCTCAGCAATAGACATATTCAAAAGCCTGAAAGTATCCGTCAAAAGTTAAGTTTTAACAGTCCTATCAAGGTTAGTATCATCATTAAAACTTGGAGCATGATTAACCTCTAACAAGTGTGGGATACCAGTTTAAGAAATGATTATATCGAATCCCAAGATTTCAAAACACATAGTATTAAAGTGATCACTAGGCTGACTAGTTCGATAGTTGTGGACTAAATCAGGCTGAATTGATATAAGAGTCTTTACTATAATTTCATCAATCTGGGATTAAAGTTTCTCTAAATCGACACCTGATTGCATCATGGTTGCATAAACTGATCTTAGACTTCGCTTGTGGCCTGTCTCTCCATTTTCATCAGAAGTGAAATTCTAGTTATCCTTATTTATCGCATAGTTAGTTAGGTGAATGAATGGAATTTAAAATTAATTTAAGGATTATTGTAAGCTTTGTGCTTATATTGCTCCGATGCAAATCTGGCAAGACCTTCCTTGTGAATAAAAATTCTTAGAGGGGAGACACTTGTAACTAGCACATAAATCCTCAAGTCAAATTTAAGTCCATCGATTAAGTACGGATGCTTCATATACTTCTGCACAACAAGGTGCTCGCTTGGATCTATCTAGTCGATTCTTTTAGTGATAAAGATACCTTTACCTTAAGACATACATTCTGGTTTCACAATATATAAGTTCTTCTTGTTCAATTGAATCTTTCTCGCTATCAATAACGATATAAATTATTTTTATTTCAATGTCAAAAGTTCATTCTTCTCCGAGGGTAGAAGCCATGTTTTTGGAAAGAATTTATACTCCAATGGAAACTGTTTCTTCATTTTCTTCAAATTCTTGGCTAGATAATTCTTCCTCGCTATTTAAAACATCGCCGGGAAGTGGTTTATCTTTTAGTGCGGCTTGAGCTTTGAGAATTTCTCAAGTGGAGGTGCCATTTTAAATCTTATAAAAACTTAATGAGATTAATTCCGCCATATCTGTCCACTATATGTCCCACTCAACTCCTTACTACCAGGGATCTTTTTAAGAGACAACTCTCCAGTTGAAGGATTGCTTTGCGATGTGTTTGATAATTCTGTACTAGGAATCTACTCAAAATTATAGAAGGAAATTTGCAAGTTTACTAAACATGTTGAAAGTAATTCAACTCGCAGGCTTCTATTGAGTATTTGTCTATCCCTCATCTTTGACCCTCTTTTGCTTGCTCTTCGATTTTTTTCGATTTTATATAACTCAGCTGGTTTAACTGTCGTCCTACTTTAGATTTTCACCAGTAATCTATAGGAATTAATCTAATTTCAAACGCAAAATATTAGGAAAGTACTATTAAAAAGAATTTATATTTAAATTTAGTCCATAAATGAAGCTTAAAATCATTAAAACTCATTTAAAATAAAATCAAATCATACTATAAATAGATGGAACTTAAAAATTTCGCTTTTAATATAGATTATTTAGATAAGCTAGACACTTCTCTTATCATATTTGAATATTTAATTTCTAAACCAGATCAATTTCTGTAATACATCTTAAGCTAATGATTTTGCTAAATGGCTTGGTAGTGGTGCATTTCCGTAGTTGTTTTATTCAATTACAGGCTACTATAACAAATTGGATATAGATGAGAGAAATATTTTTAGGAATTACCTCAACATGGAAAATAACTTACAAAATCTTTGCTCTCATTGTTAAATTCACTCATTGTTTAATTTATTATCAATTTTGCTGCTTTATTTGTGGTAAAGACTCTCCTGTGTAAATTTATAGATTTATTGGATTGGATAGTTAAAATATGAATCAAGTCTCGCTTTTATAAACCATTTCAATAATTTAAACTGAAATATATTCAAATCCAAGATAAGGTTTAGAAATTATTGTAAAGTTTAATAAAATAAGCTTCCATTAGTGAGCTCTCAAATTCAACTTAAAGCGCAATCTACTTTTTTCAACTCCTGCCTTATACAGTTTAGCAGCTATAGAAAATTATTAAGAGACAAATATTTTATGTCTTCTATTTTATAGGAGACCTATATTTAACAAGAATCAAGATATGTCAAGTTAGTAAAAACTCGTCTAAACTTATCGCGTCAAGCTTCGAAATAACTCGCAAAAGAAGCCTGAACAACCTAGAATATTTAAATATATCCCTCTATTCATTAAATCCAGATCGCTTTTTACATTTAAATATAAATGCTGTCAACAGGCTTCAATCCTGCGGGTTTTGGCGCTGGCTATCAGGGCACCTACTATCCCTATTCTAACCATCATTCTGGCTATACCTAGATGAATGAACCTTATTCGCATCAGTAAGAGTAGCACTACTCAAACTATCCTAACCTTATTAAGGTTCGAGGAGGGGATGGATGAATCATGAGCCAAGGAGAAATCCCTTTCACCAAACTTAATTCAACAAGAGAGCCCAATCATATCAAAGCAGAGGCTATCGAAGGAGACAGGTTGAAATGCCAGCTGATGAAAATTCCTATCAGCAAAACCCGGACTAGATACCTTATTAGTAGTAATCATAATTTTGAATGAGTTAAGAAGTGTAAGATTAAATACCTGGCACAGTTTTTGATAGAGCCACTTAAAACTACTCCATAGATAAAGCCTTTATGACAAACAGCTAGCCTTTTAGAGAGCAAAGATTCAGAGATAACTATCCAAGAGGAGAGCAACAAATAAGGCATTCTTCTAATCATGCATAATGAATTAATAATTAAAATGATTAGACTTCTATTGGAAGACTCTCAGCTTAAAAATATTGCATTGAGGAAGAGCAAGATGATACATGCAATGATGATCTTAAGAAGGAAAGAGAGGAAAGCTTGGGTAGATTCTCAAAGAATGGTCAATTAGAATAAGTGTAGATTGGTTTATAGTCTGGCTTAAACCTAAATGCTGCTCCCTTTATTCCTAAAAAGCTGAAATAGTAGAGATCTCAGATTCAAAACCCAGAATCCCCATCCAATCTTGAGTTATCAAAATGCCTAGCTGTTTAAAATGTCGAAGCTCCAGTCATTGTTAACAGTGAAAGTACTTCCCTAAATTATAAAGCAACAAATCAACAATAACCTATTACTCCTTTCCAATAAGTCAACTCTAAAAAGAAGATCCTTCTTTTGAAAAAGAAATTCATAAACTTTAATAACACTGGACCTTTAAAACTAAGCTATGAGACTTCTTCTGACTTACCTTAAATTTAGAAATAGACAGGCGAGGAGGAATTTTAAAGTAACCTAAGGCGATCATCTAATAGATAAATACTCTACTTTGATAAATCTTAATCTCTCAAGACTCCAAAGCCAAACCAAATTCCTTAATTTTACTTTCAATGATAACATTTCTATAAATCTTTTCTTCTTGTCAATTTCATTCGAAAATCATCAATTTTAAAAATGAAAACAATTTTTGTATTAGATAGATTATAGTGAGAGAGTTTGTTTAATCAATAGAGATATTTATAAGGTTGATCTGAAGGTTTTATTTTAAGTCCCAAGCTTAAAGACCTTTAATGAGTGTGATTCCTTTCTGATGCATTACTACTGAATAATCCTTACATTTGTTAAGAAATAAAGTTCTTAGCAGCCACAGATCCAGAATTTTCTTTGTTCGCTTACTTTGGCGTTTACAAAATGACCTTTTCAAAAGTTTTATCTTGAGCTGAAGGTTTCAATTAAAAATGAGATCTCTAGGTTAAAGTATTCAGAGTGGAGTAAGAGCTCTTATTGTTGAATTTTTCCTACAATTATCGAGATAGATTGATTGAAGTATCTAGGAAAGACTCTTTGTTCACTACTTAAGAGAAACTCTTTTTCTCAATTGGGCGAATTGACTTTCTCTCGCGAATTTAAACGAGGTTTATGCTCATATAGATTGAAGTCTTTTTATTAGGTAGGGATCTTTGATAAAAGGATTTCTATTTCCTCTTGCTTTAGAGAAAGTTACTTCACTAGCTCTGTGTTTCTCTCCTCCAAGTACTTAATCTTCTATTAGCTCTGCAGACTAAGTCTCATTTAAATTTCCATAGCTTCAATCTCTTTCTCAAACTTTATGCTCCTGTCTGCGTTGTATGAAGCTCTCTTTTTCTCTTGCGCGATTATCTATTCAAGCTCTTATATTTTGGCATCCTTTTCTTTGAGTTGCGCATCTTTTTGGGCAATTAAATCTTCTTTCTTAGTAAGTCCTTATTGAGATTGAGAATTTCTATTCTAAGATGACTTTACTCCTCAAGATTTTAAGAATGATTGAGTTACTCTGAATTCTGATCTTTAACGAGAGAATGTTTCCTCTAATGAGTTATGGAAGTCTAAGGCTTGATCTGCTTAACTTTGAATTCAGATTAATTCAGATGGTTATCGTTTATCTGAACTGATGGATTCGTTAGTTGGTCTATAGAAGGCTGAGTCACATGATTCAAAAAGTCATAATCCTACCCTCTCCTTCCTTCTCTATTTTTAACTTAAGCAGCTTTTAATTTCTAGTTATCACTGAAAATCTAGGGATTAATCCTCAATTATAATTAAATGAAGGTATTTTGTAACAATTAAAATTCTGATATAAGTAATTTAAGTTATTTTAGAGTTGATTGTTGATCTAAATGTCTTAATGCAGCAAAATTATAATAAATATTGCAGATTAGAGGGAGACTCTTTTTCTGCACTTGACTATAAACTATCTACCAAGTCTTTGGCTTCAAATGAAGGCTTTAAAGGAGTGAAATTCTTGTCTTCATATTTGCTTAAGACTTCATTATGATCTTTGAGCACAAATCTAAAAATAATGAGCATATAATTTGTTTGCCTTATGCACACTATACTAAATAATAGTAGGGCTTTCCATTCCTTGAAAAGAATTTTTCTTATAACTTTCTTTAGAGTCATTGAGATTAATTTCTCTGCTTTGATTAACGTTTGAAATATTTCTGCCTTCTAATGAATTCTAAACTTCTTATGGTCAAGTAAACGATTGCTGGCCTCCTAATGAACCTTGATTAGAGTTTATCATTTGTCTAGAGATGTTTATGAAACTATTTCCTTGCAGTTCCTATTTCAGAAAACAAGTGTCAATTGTACTCTTTAAACTTTCAAGGCGCTCTAAAAGTCCTTGTCTCTTTTTCCTAACTTCACTTTAAGCTCTCTCTTCTCGAGTCTGTTTAATCTCTATTCCAAGAAGCTTAAATGGTATGATAAATATCGTCACATTTAATTTACAACTTAATGAAAATTCCTCTGTAAGTTGTTAGAATGTTCATATGTTTTGCTTTGAATTTTATTCAAATCCAACTTGAACTTTCTATCTTCAGTTTTATAACTATTAGCTTCTGCACTTCCTGATCATTCTATTCTCTATTCTACACTTGCATACTAATATTTTCCCTCTTGCGTGCTGCTTCTCCTATGAATATCTTGACTAGCATTTTTAGCTTAAAAAGTAAGTATAATTTTTGTGTGCTGCTGATGCTTATTCTTCATTTTTAATTGCTTGCTGTTGGCTTATGAATTATCTCTGATGATGTTCTAGATTTGAGCCGTTATTAATCTTCGGCTGGTTAAGTTAAATTTCTTGTAGTTGAATCTTGAAGTCTCCTTTTTGAGAAAGCAAGCCTCTCTCAACTACACTCTCTGGTGTTTATAAGTCTTGAAAGAGACTAAAGGCAGATTTTCTAAATTTGTCTCTAAACCTAGGAACTCTCTTATGCTGGGCTCTTGTTTAAATTACCTCACTCTCATATAATTATATAACTTGGATATAATGCCAATTATTGTGGTAAGAATAATAATAATATTTGAGGTAGAATCTATGGTTTGAAAAGGATAAGGTTTGTGGTGAATATCTGCCTACTAGAACTGCTTTGACTTTTCTCTGGTAAATGACACTAAACTGTCTGTTACTTAAAATCTTTGAACTCCAGGTTAGTTTACTAGCTAATGATCAACTTGGGAGATGTAAATAAAAGTGGACAAATTTTAAGTTTTTAAGATGCAACTCCATGTTATTAAAATTGATTGTTCTATTATTGCTCTTGCTACTACTGCTTATGCATCTTGAATCTGAGTGAATGAAAAGCGTTGCCATCACTTTAATTAGAGGAACTTCTCTATTGTGTTGACTGAAGATCTCTCTCCATTTATCTTCCTTTTAAATTTATATTTTAAATAATCTAACGAATACATCGAATTAAAAAGTACGAGAGATCTCATTATAACTAATCAATAATTTGTAAAATATATTTGGATATTATACACAGTAAATGTCATCAAAGCCATTAGTTCTCCTCAAGAACCCCTCTTATAAATCGAAAAACTCTAAAGGGAGTGCTTTCTCACCCCAAAATTTTAATTAAACCAAGGTTGGAAATCAATACCAAAACTTAGACATTCAAGGAGTGCAGAGATAGAGTTTCGCCCCTGCCACCTACAATCACACTCAATTAAACTCTTAATGAAATTTTAAATTGACTCACTCATAGTAACAGTAAGGTGCAGCAGCATGCCTATGCTTCAAACGGATTCTCCACATAATTTCATAACAGCAGTGATCTATCCTCCACGCTAGTAACTTACCCCAACCGCCCTTGGTAGTAAGAGGAGCAGCACTTCTTATTGCAAAACTAGACAATTGATAAAAATGGCTTTGTTCAAATGGGTGAGGGCAGAGTTGAATCTACATCACCTCCCATTCAACATCAGATCCTTTAATCAAAGTTTAAATCACAAAACAGAGACGATGCCCTCAATATAGCAGAAATGGAAAACAACAGCTTCAATAGAAATTCATCCAAGCTTCTGCCTTAAATTCAGAGTGGAGGAATCTATATCGATAAACTCAACTACTTAAATAGGTTGTTAGACAGATACATATATTTAGAATATTTTTAGGTTGCGCTAGTCTTAAGCTTAACAAAATCCACCTAAGATTTTTTAAGGAGCTGTAATCGTAGTTACAAGTTCAAAGATTCACAACTCCCAATCCTATTGGGAAGTTGCAAGAGCACCTTAAGGGCTCAGGTGGGCAACCCATTTTTCAACAAGTGAATATTCTGAGTGACTAATCCATAATCCTAAATGTGAGACAGAGTCAAGCTAAGAGTTTTGCAAGCTAGCTTTAAAATTATCAGAATGCAGCCATGGTTGGTCAAAATTAGAATTTGAGAGATGGGAAGACCAGTGGAGAGAGGAGGACACTTGACTTTCATATAAAGTAAAATCTTCAGTTAGTATTTATTGCACTTAAAAGACTTATCAGAGATGAAGGCTACTGAGCAAAGGAGATATTCTTAGAGTGTGGTTCACACCACCAATAATTATAAAGGTGCTCCAAATATACTTGAATAAACTAAATTATAATTTGATGGGTTCGGCAATCCTAATCTTAATTCTTTGAATGTAAAATTATGTTTTAGTCTTTGAAAACTTAATTAAGAACAATTTAACCTTTGAGATAAGTTAATTTCATTATAAGTCTAATTAAATAACAAGAAAATTGAAATACAGTGCGATATAAGATTTTATCTACCTTAAGTTTTGCACAGATTAAATTCAAAAATAAAAAAAATCTTTCCCGAGAATTATATTCCAAAATAGCAGTCTCCATTTAACTTATAAATTATTGAAGGAAGATAATCTACATACTCCTAAATGGGCAAAGCAAACCCTAGCTATATCTTAAAGCAAGACAGCAGCAATAGAAGCCTAGCTCAAGACTAAAATCATTATCACAATAATAACACTGGCTTTAAAATCCCTCTTCAGAATCCTTTGACTATTTAACTATTCATTTATTTATTTTACTAGCCTGTAGATAATAAATAACTTTAAACAAGCAGAAAGTCAAAGTCGAGATTCGAAGCATTTGAAATATTTGAGTGACAAGAGGAAGTAGTTTAGTGAGTTAAAGGCAAGAATAGAGCTCATAAATCAGTAACTCAGCTAAAGCTAGATGAATAATGTCTACCTCACTCTACTGTAAATGATTATCAAACATTGAGTTAAAGTGACTCAATGAATAATCCAAAGAGCAAAACAGTTAAGGCTACAAAAGGCACTTGCTCAGTGGATCTGGAATGGTTATAAACGATCAAGGCTTTAGCGGAGATGAGCAAAATGGAATATTAATTTTTACTTTATAGGTTATCTCTGACTCTAAATTTTCCATAATGCACATTTTATATAGAATAGAGGCGCTTGATGCACATAAGACTTTTACTAATGCCAAGATATTAAAAACTCTGGAGAAAAAGCACGGAGGTATCGGTAGCCTTAGCTCTGAACTTCATAATTTAAAAAGCCGTTTGGACTCTCGTAGATAACAAAGACAGTCTATGGACGCTAAAAGTCGACAGGGCATGGAAGGAGGAGAGATAGACTTCAGCTCTGAGATAAGACAAAGTGCTATCATAGCTGAGTCTCATCATAACAAAAATATTATTATTTAAGAGTTCTTAATTAATAAGAAAGTAGTTTAAAACTGCCTCTAAATGTAGAATGACCTAGACAGTATAGTCAATCAATTTTAGAGCCTCGATAAAAGGATTATTTATCATCATCGATAACATAGTTTAGCTTTTAATGATTCAGCCAAAGCAGCCTCTCAAATATTCCATATATCTCTTCTAATTCTTACTCTGTTCAATAAATTCAAGAGCTACTATGAATCCAACCCCGACGATATAGATTCAAAGATTTAGAGCCAAATTTTCCAGAAGCCTAGAGTCGACTCCACCAGTAAAAGAGGGAGAAATCAGCTGTAGAGAACATTTTCGAAGAGTTCTCTTAGCAAGACTTAGAGGAGATTCAGACTATGAAGATCTACTTTTCTCTGTCGGATAAGTTCAAAGTCATGAAGACTTAAGAAGAGAGGAAGAAACTCTATAAGAGTCTCATTCTTCAGTACCACCCTGATAAAAGGAGCATTTATTTTTTGAGTGAGTTTGTATATGTGTATAAGGCACAACTAGCAAGGCATATTGATGGATGACTAGAAAGCAGATGTGATGTTTCTATTCCTGAAGGAGAATAAGGACAAGCTCATATCCAATGAGTAAATAATAGACTTGGATTTGAAGGACTTGAAGTTAAATGAAAAAGAGAAAGATAACCCCATCAGTTTCAACACTGGAAAGATATCCAAGAAACTAGCCAAGAATATAAGTTCATACTCATTTTCTTAGCTAAATATTGTGCAGTCTAGATACAGCAACCTCAACTTACTTTTTAAATTAAATGAATAAAAGTTTTGCCTGTTTACTTAATAGCGCAGCTCTGAAGAGTAAAATCAAGAAATAAGCTGAGCAAGACTATCTAAGCTATCAGCAACTATTCAAAAATTAACCATCTAAGCAAAGACAAAGAACTACTCCAGGCAAATAAAGACCTGGAAGAGTTTACATTTATTTGTGGCTATTTGCATCTTAATTTATGAGAGAGGGAAGCATTGGATTGATGAACCATAGATAGTATCAGTCCAACCAAGCCTCAGGAGATAAGTCATAAATAAAGATACTAGTATGCAGAGCATGATGCTTTTGAGAGAAGTAATTGGCAGAAAGCAAAATCAAAACGGCTACGATTTTTCTTCACTTAATAAATGATAGTTAACATGTTTACTTATTTACTCATAATTAGAGTCAAATTGCCAATATTCTACAATATTGTTATCACTAAAATATGTGAGTTTGTAATAAAGTTTTAATGGATAAATTCAGTTTTAGGAAGAGATATATTGCAAGTAGACCTGAAGCTCTTTGAGTGTGGTAGTTTCTCTAAAAGCCTGCTCATCAAATTACTGGTCTTTGATTAGCACACGAGTGGCGAGTACTTTCCTTTTGAGAGCTGCTATGTAAAGAAATTATAAAAATTTGTAGGTATCCATTTTAGTCGAAACTTCTTTCAGCACTAAAAACAAAGGATGTAAAAACATATAACGTACAATCAAGCTCTTAGAACTGAATAGCAAACTTTTCCTGCTTTTCTTTCTAACGAGATGCTTCTATAGTATCGTCATTTAATTCTTAAAATACTTCTAATTTATTAAAATTATTTAAATAGGATAAAATGTTATTTTTCTTATTATTAAACGTAATATGGTCATTATTGAAGATTTAATAAAATATAACTTTTAAAGACATCTGAAAGAATGACAGGAGGAAGATCAGAAAACCCAAATAAGGAATGCTTCTTCTTGGGTACATTATTCACCACCTCTACTGGAGGAACATTAGCATGAGCTCTTTGTAATGGCTTGACCACAAAACAAAAGAGTGAGAAGAACATGATGCTCAAGAAATACAGGTAAATCTTGGGATCCAACCCATTCTTAGACTTTATAATGTTTAAAGTATGCTACATTTATTTATCAAGTCCTCCAAGGAAATAACAATAGTAGATTTCGGAGGAACTCCAAGAGCAAGTCTCTTCATCGAATTAGGCAACTTAGACTTAGTGGAGTGGACGAAGGATTCCTTGGTTTTAAGACCTTTATCAAACAAAAGCATATACTCAATAGACTCTAAAATTTAAATTAAAGAGAAAAAAAGCAATAACTTACTCTTAAGGCCTTTTATCTGCTCTCCATTAAAAACTATCAAGTTCTTGTCAAAAGTCTTAACTCCAATGATGAACACTCTAAACATTATAATTATATTGTTGAACTATGTCCAAATGAATTGGGAATGAAGAGTAAGTAGCAAACTCAGTAAGTGCTCCTCGCTCCTGCTTAGAATTATCATATTCCTGAGCACAACTTTAGATTCTATCAACTGCAGCAACTTCTGAATGTTGAGTTAAACAGGTCGAGGCTTACATACAATTGATAAATCTTTATTAAAAAATAACTTGGGTATTCTTGTCTTGACTACTTCCTCCTCTTTTAGATCTTTTCCTAGAGTGAGGTTGCTTCTTTTCCTCCTCTTACTCTTCTAGCTGATCGAAAAGATCAAATTAATTAGCAATAAGTATCTATATTCATTTTGTATATCTCTTAAATTCAGGTTCCTTTGCATTTGTGTCTTCCTTGTAAATACTATTGCCTCTCCACTCATGCCATTATACTTTACCCTCAGGTTCTAATTTAAAGTGTGAAGGCGGCCTGCTAAGCTCCAACTCATGAAGATGGCTGTCATCCTCTCTCACATCAATTAACTGATTACCCTCCAAGCAATTATTCACAAATTTAGAATTATTTGAGTTTATGCACTTTAAATACCCTCATCTCTAGTCTATCTTGAGAGCAAGTAAGCAAGCTCCTCGATCGGATTGAAACCCTCAACTCTTTATAAATAAATTCATTTTAATTAATAAGTTAAAATTATTTCATCTCTTCTGCAATTAGTGCAGAGCCAACTCATAACCCTACAACCAAAGTCTTTTAAGCAATCGATTTAAATCTTATAAAAACATATTTTATATTTTTTGCCATTATCGATTAATTTACTCCTTTGTGTTATAATGACTCAGCTCATCTATGGATATGCCCCTTCTTTTCAGCAGCTCCTCAACGAGGTCCATCTTAATAAAATTTAGTAAAATTAATTAGCTAAAAGTTATCTAGTGATGGGTCTTTTGAAGAATGAACTTCTTAGTTACATGCTTCCTTTATATAATTATAATTAGTAAAGAATCCAAGACTTAGAAAATTATTTCTTAATCTCCAAAAGATTATACTTACAAGTCACACAAAATGCATTTTCTCGAGGCCATAGACAATTATTCCACTATAATTATTACAAAAAATAAAATATTATGGATATAAATAGCAAATAAGAAGCAAAACTCGATCCCATTCTATAGAAGAGATCTAGGTGGCAACGCTTGAAATCATTGATGTTATATTTTACAAGTATTTTTTAGCATTAATTTAATTTGAGGGTGGCTTGGGGATGATTGGCCAGGAACTATTGATGAATGTTTCCGAATCCACGTTCAAGCCTAAGCATTAAGGAGTACATAGCTTAAAATATTTACCACAAATGAAGATTTCTATCGACTTATAGATTGTTCTCAGGAGGAAGTTGTCTCTAATTTTGGGGTCCTAGAATCATGAAATGAGTATTAAAGTTAGTAATTTTACTTTGGGATCGCTCTTTTCTGTTTATATTTGGACGGGTGGTTGTGTCAATCTGAATCTCATCTTCTCCTTCTCTGCGATCTTGTCGAGATTAAATACCTTAAAATAATAAGAATAATTTAGATTAAGGTTATCCCCTTTGCTCTCCTTCTCTTTAAAGCTGCTTATTTCTTTAACCTAGTTTCTATTATTTATAAATCATCTATACCTCTAGATTAAATTTATATTAATTTTTAAATAGATTTTTATATGTTTTAGAATGGCCGTGATTTGGTTGCCTATTGCTACTCTATGTCACTGCAACTCTGTTGGCTTAAGAGTTATTTGGACGAGCTCTGTTGCTGCTGTTTATTCTTGGTTGCATGGAAGTGCAAAAGTTTAAGTGAGATTTAAAGTGCTTAGATTTAATTATTATATTTCATTAAAAGAAAATTACTGATGAGAGCCTTAGGATCAAAGATAGATCAGCCTAAAATATATATATTCTATTTTCTAGACTCAAATCACTCTTATCTATCAAGATTATTATATTTTTGAGCAAGAAATCAGAAAATACTTATTGCAGAAAATACAAATTTAGGATTATCTTGATATTTGATATTTTTTTATTTTGGGAATAAAATGAACTCTATAACATCACAGGATACTTCCAATTTCCTCACTCCTAATGCGAGTTAGAAGAGAAAGTTCCGCATCTAAGACTCAATCGATGAGGCCTTCAATCCTTTGGTTATCAATCCAAATATACTTTGTGCGTTTTTCTATTTATTCGCTCCATACTTTATTTTGAATGAAGGAGATGTCGAAAATGATGAGAAGATCTATGATTGACGTCAGACAACGAACCAACATAAAAATTCACTGTTCGTGCTCGATGAACCCACTCGCCTCACAGCTAAAAACAAAAAGAACAATATCTTGACTGACGAAGACTTGGTCTACAAATTCAACTCAAAATATCATTGTCAATATCAATTAGCGATTCTAATTTACTTTTAACTCGAATAATAAGAGTAAGAACTCTAATTCTGGGGAGCAGAGCCCAGACATCATCAATATTTAAACCACATCAAATGGGCTTCAAAATAATTAAGCAATTGTTTTTACTTCACTCATCGAGTTCGTAATTTGGGGCTGCCTTCAATGGTGGGGATATTAATGTGCAGCAGCAGAGAGAAATTTTAGAACAAATTAAAAAGGGATATCAAGCTTAAAGTCAAGGCTAAGATTAAACCAAATTTAATCAGAATAAAACCCCTGATTATCAAGCATCAATTTTTAATACAAAAATTTTAACATTAAGCAATCGTCGATTAAGAGGCCTAGCAATCTGTCTTTGAGGCAAAAAGGAAGAAAAAGAAGCCTTAAAAATATACTCTATATATTTAATTGAAGCGCAGATTGATCACAGCAGGCATAGTAATATTGATATTGCTAGGCCTTCTTGGCTTGATCTTAGGATTGTCCTTAAGATCAAGCGACAACCCTCATCGCCCCACTCTAATTCCAGTAGCCAACCCTTACTCTATTTTGACTCAGGCCCACACTCCAGAATTTGGAGTCTAGTAATTCGTTCTTTCTGCAAACCAATCAGTTCACAGCTATGAGGTTAGAGTCAAGCAAGACAAAGACAACTCGCTATTTAAAAATATAAAGATAGAAACATAAGCGCTCTAATATGGTCATCAGAGAATACATTTATCTCCCAATGAATCTCAATATCCTTATTATTTAGAAAACTATCAGAAGCTTGGAGAGATGTTTCAAGGTTTAAGCTTTGATAAAAACTTCAAAAAAGGATTGAGCAATACCAAATAGAATTACGTGTTACAGTTAGCTATATAGAATCTTACAAATACCACTAATTCTACTTTAAAGGATTCAGTGAATACAGTTGAAGCTCACTCATAAATTCAATACTATTGGAAATACTACGATTAAGAAAGCAACATAGATCTCTTCTCAACTTTAGGGCAATAACTAAATTTGATGAACTTATTCTCTTAGATCGGATTCAGAATGAATACAACCCGATTAATTGGCCTTGTATAAAATGGCTTAAGTTCTGAGATTTTTTTAAAATCCGGAAACTATACTCTCGATCCACTAGCTTTTGATTTATTGAGCCAAAGTAGTAACACGACTTCTATATCCACAAGCTTTTTCCCTTTGATAATTGCGATGTTGAATAGTAGCCATAACCTTGCAATATATGTGAGAAGTAATCATGCCTTGCAATTTGAGATTATAATAAATGAAACAACTGGCATCTCAGTAGTAAACATTATGAGTGCAGCTCCTTTACTAGACATCCACTTTTTCGTAGAGAAAAATTTCCTCCATCTAATCTCTAAGATTCAATGTAGTAAATTGATTTAATTAAAGATTCAACAGGTGATAGGGACTCCAAAGTTATTACCCTTTTGGTCTTAAGGGTTATTTATGAGAGGTAGCTCAATAAATAACGCAGTTAAGTCCTTCAATACATTTAAAATTACAAAGCAAATGGAATTAATTTGCAAGGCTTTGCCTTTACCAAAGATGCATACTAAAATGGCTAGCTACTTTAAATTAGTAGTCTGATGACATAACTGAGGACTTACTACCCAAATAAATAAGGTAATTTATTCTATAATCATCCTCATTTCATTTGATTTTATTCAAGTATTGATGCCTTTCACTCATGAAATTTCTACTATTTTCTAATAATCACAACAGCAGCCATTCATTTAAATCGAAGACTAACTCTTGAAGATTCTATACTCCTCAAACGGGTCTACCTATGAAGGCTACTGCCTTGATCCCTTCAACCCTAATATAACTCTATTCTTGGAAGATGTTCTTAACTCAATATCCTACCAATCCGCAAACTGGGGTTTCTGGCTAAACTCTAATTATCCTAAGATTGACTAAATAGTGCAAGATATGTCCAATTTTGAAACCGTCTATGATGACATCCCTTACCAACCTTTAGGCACAAACATCAATAAAGAGAAAACTTTGCCGTTTGGAGTTAATAGCATTTTATCAAGTTAATGGAACTCAACTTTTAATTTCACTGACCAAGAGACTATCAACTTCTTCGATGTTTAAACTATTTATGGAAGCATACTAACAAAGAGGCTTATTGAGAGCTCAAAAATAGTTGGTAAAAAGTAACCGTTCATCATAACAGATAGCATGCAAATAGGAATGAGTCAGTATGGTGCGGCTTATAACTATTAGCAAGTCAAGAATAAATTGACTTATGACGATTTAAGAAGTTAAATAATTGATATGATTAACTTTGGGATCATGGGATAGCCTTTTATAATTCCTCTTTAGTGCAATTCAATCTAGCAAGTTCAAAATTAGACAGGCTACATAGATGAAGACTTGTGCTACAATTTTTACAAGCTAGGAGTTTTGTCCCCTTTATAAGTTTTCGACTAAATAGATTAGCAAGATTAAGATTTGCTTAGCTAATTCAATAGCTCTCAGATGAAAACTATCAAATCACTAATGTAGCAAAGACTCTAATATCTAGTTTATCAAAGAACCGAACTTCAAAAAATCAACAAATATATTTATAAGGACTGCTCATATTTATGTATAAATATGGAGGATCTTTGATACGCCCATTAATTTTTGACTATACCAGCGTCAACAATCCAACTGATTTCTCTTTGTTGCAATTCGGTTAATCAATATTCACTGTGATGCCTTTAGTATAAAATAAAACTAATGGCACATATCTTATCCCGGATTATCAATTGATAGATCTTGAGACTATGGAAACTTATCATACCTACTACAATACCCCTTTAAATTTGACTTTCAACTTTTCTCCAGAGAGATTAAATATGTTCCAGAAAGGGTACATAAACGATAGTAGCTTTCTAGAATCTAACTGGCAGATAAGTCGATAAGGTCGAGGACTTAAAAGGCATCCCTTTGACGATTTCAATAAGTCTGGAGGGAGTGCTATTTCAATATGCGAAAGGATAGATATTAGTTGAATAGGGTAGTGAAGAGGATCAGCTCACTGAAATTTATGAAATTAAGGTAGAGAAGAACATCATAACTGTAAATTAACAAAACAGCGGCTCTGCAGATAGCAGCAAATTTTAGTTTATCATTTTGATTCATTAAATCTGGATATGTCGAGAAGATCTACCTGTCTTTTGTATAGGAATCTGCTAATACAGCTTGCGCTTTGCTCAATGATTTTGACACAGTGTAATTATATTTCTGAGGAACCATTAATATCTTTCATTATTGTAATAGTTATACGTGTCATCTTATAATGCAACTCGTTAGCAATTAGTAATCTAGCCAAACGATCCTAGCAACTCTAAAGACCAAAGCATTCTCTAGTTAAACAAAGTAGCCTATATCTTCTTTGGGCAGTCAGATAAGCAGTGCGATAGATCTCTCTTTGATTTGGCATTTGACTCAGTTCTGGTAGACACTGACACCTAACTTCAACTGAAAGTTAATTAAAAGATCAAGGGTATGCTTGGAAATAACATCTACTCACTCTACTTCAATATCACTCTCTTAACTGACAACTCTCTTTACTTCAGGATCGCCTCCACATCTTTTTATAACTATGAGAAACTATCCATGATCTACGATAGAAACTTCTCATCCTTCTCTAATGTAGGGAAGAGCTTTAAAATTAGAGATATTGTCACATACAATTAAGATCCATTCTATCTTCAAGTTGTAAATCCTCTAAATCAAAAGCAGGTTCTTTTCACAACTAAGGACAAAATCAGTTTTGAGCATATTGACATCAACTTATTCAACTTTGAGCAACCAAGTTCCAATCCAGATTAATCATACGGCTTAGGTGAAAGAAAGGGAGATTTCTATCTTCAGGACTTAACAACATATTCACTTTTAGCAATGATAATAATCTAGAAGATATTCAGAAATCAAATGGCAGAGTAAATTAAATGGATCCGTTGAAATAAGTTATCTATAGGAATTAAGTTTATAAGTTTTTGGTAAAAATGGACACTTCCCACTTATGTATTCTTAACTTTAGAACTCTCCGAATACAAATGGAATAATTCTATATAATCTAGGAGGTATAGATGTAACATACTTCAAGCAATCTGATAGGAAATTATAATGTTTTTTCTCTATTAAAATTCATATTTATGAAATCACCAAGAGTCACTCTTTAGCAGCATAATACAAACACTGAATTCACATTCTTCTTCAATTTAAAGCCCTCTGATGCTTTGTCTTACACTCATTCTCATTTAAATTAGGTACTTTGCTTAACATAACATCCCTTCAAGTTAATGGTAGGACTCTACCTCCTCTTGAATTTATGTATGGGTCTTTCCTCTTGTACAAAAATTACAATCAGAGTATGAATCTTCAAGACTACATTAGCAAATACTACATTGACTAATTAATGGCCTCTCGAAGGTGTTGTGATGGAATGGAAAGTCTTGATGGATTTGAGAGTCTCACATTTAATTCTTCCCTCTTTTGGAGTTTATAGGACGATCTATATTATCTAAAGTCTCAAGGTCTTAAGCTATTTTAAGTTTCTAGTCTGGTTTTTCAACTGAAAAGAAATCAGCTACTCTAAAAGAGAAAGAATGCTAGAAATACAACTTTGAGGTTAAAAGAAATCTTGAGAGCACTACTTAAGTTAAAGATACTCAGATCTTTGGAAACAAATACACTTAATATCTTGTAGATAATTAAGCTCAAATCGTCTAATAAACCAGTGAGTCTCCAACTTAATATGGCTATGATGAATAGTTTGAGGTTATATATGCTGACTACTCCAGTCCATTCACAACAACATTAGTGTCTCAAATGATAACTGATTTCTAATAGAGCTTTGACTTTGATTCTATTTTCATTAAATAAATGAATGTGGGTATTTATTCTTCTTAGTTTGGAGTATAGCTTAAAAGGAATGAAATCACTAATGCATTCTGTAATCCCAGCGGCATCTGCTTCAAAGATGACTATGATAGTGCAAATATAATGTGGGTTGGAAAGCCTGGCACTACCGCAGAGAGCATAAACACTCTTCCCTATATTTCCCTCCGCTATAATTTAGGCAAGGAAAATGGTTACCACAACGCAGGTGGCATCTTAGAGTAAATTTAATACGCAAATGCATTTGGAAGCAAATCAGTTCCTCTTTTGAGTGATAGCAATGATTTAAAATTTAATTTTAAACTGAATTGAAATGCCTTGGGAAGCGGCCATTTAGGATTCGTAGGTAGAGTTCAGAAATTCTTCAAATTCACTTAAGATGAGGTTAGTTCAGCTATTATATAATTTTCTTTTTAAATAGCGATTGAGTCTATTCAAACTATGAGCTTTATTGGAATGCCTCTAGTGAGCGTTTAATTTGACTTAAACTAGGCTCAAAACCTTTCTGATACAAATACTCAAAGCTTGCTCTCTCAAATATTTCTACTTAACTCTTACTCTCCTTTTAAAATCCAGTCGATGGATTTATCTTTTAAAAAATATTATACTCTTTTGAGATTTCTCTTAATCTTTAAACTCCTCTGCTTTAAATCTATCACTGCTTTCTTTTGATCACATGAAATGTTAAAGAGTAAAGTATATGCTACTTAAGCATCAAAGAATAGAAATTTATTTTCAAACTTGGGAAATCAATTGAATTAAAGAACGCAACACTATCTTTACCTAAACGAAGGAAAGCCACTGATCTCCCCAGTTTTTGCAAGCTTCTCTAGTGATCCTATCACTTTCACTTCTGCAATTATCACAACACAATTCATGATAGGCTCTCAACTTATAGCCAAGGTTTAGGATTTAACTTAAGCACAGCAAAGTATATATCTGCCGAGTGGACTATGGTGCGCAATAAGTTATCTCAGAACTTAGACTGATTGCATTTAATCGAAGGGCCAGCAAGTGTAAAGTCAAAGCACTAGTGATCTGCTTGTCTATCAATAAGCAGGAACCATTATAACTCTACAGGATGCGATATCAAAAAATATCTCAAACACACTAGACCTCCAATAAAGATATCCCATTGATATCCATATTCTAATAGATCCCAAACAGCCACAGAGCTCTGTCAGGGCTAGTGGAAGACTACTTGTTCATGGCTATGACTAATAGTACTCAGGTTTTTGCGATTTGAGTTTGCAGCTCTCTCAAGATTCTCTAACTCTGAGTGAATTAAATTTAGATACATCTTCTCCTAAAAAATCATCAAGTCCTGATTCACTACAGTGCAATTACCCAGGTTACTTCTTGGGTAAGATTTATCTCTATAATCCTTCATAAATTGGCCTCACTTACAAAAAAGCAGCAATTAATGGCAAATATTAAATGAGTTTGCAGCAATCCTAAAATGACCCTAACATAATAGAAATTTAAAGATATATTTTATATCCTAATTTTTTTAATGAATAGTATTCTAAGCACCTATGAATAGCATGCATATTGCTGATATCCAGAGCGTATAGTTCTCTAATTGAACTAAAAAAATGGACTACCAATAATTTATTTTATTATTCTAACTTTTCTAAAAAAATGGAATCTATTTAGAGATAAATTTTTAAATAGTGTAATTATTTCAAATCAAATCTTAAGAGACCATAATCCATCTAGTCATGACTATTGCAATCATTCTTCTTTTATGAAATTCAACAGCCATCGCATATTTTCCTTCTCTTGGGAATATCTCCCAGAAGTTTGCGTTTTCTAACAACCCTAGATGAGCTTTCTTGATCCCTCCATAATTTTTTATGTGCTGATAGAGACTCGACTCACGCTTTTATTTTTCTTAAAACTCGATGTTATAAATTATATATAGCAAATTTGTTATAAAAAGTTATCATATAATGCCTTGAATGTCTTCCATTTGAGTTGCTTCAAAAAGAATTACTATGCTTTCTCTGTTTGAACTATCTCAGTTCTAAGTTGATCAACTCTTATTTTAGTCAAGTACCCCTTCAAATATTTTTGGACTGTGATAGCTTTGCCACCCCTTACTTATTCTCTTAAACCATCTTTGTATTCTTCTCGCTTTACTACTCTGCTGTATAAATTTTCTTAGCTTATAGGACTTGTATGCTCTGATAATTTTCAAAGCTTTCTCTCTCTTCATCTTCTTTATTAGTTCTAGTGCATGGGTCTCTTTCGTTTAGATTTTGAAGTTCTACAAATCAACATTGGACTGGTTCAAAAGCTGTTGCGGATTAACTTGTCCGATCTTAAATTATTCAAAGATAGATATTTCATCTCTATTTTGTGAAGCAAAGACTTGTGAATCTTGATGACCTCTTACTGACTGTCTTTGACATTTATAGACAGATTTTCTTTGAGTGGCTTTGCGAGTTGCATGTTCATTTGTTTGTACTATCGGTCAGTCTCACTCAGATTCTTCATAAGCTATTCACAATTTATAGTTTATAATACAGGAGGATTAAACATAATCTTTTAATTCAGCTCTAAGATTAATTCTCTCGTCAAACCTTGTGAAATTGGGCTAAATTGATCTCAACTCTACAAATTTGATAAGGAATAATTGATGATAAGAGTTGCTTACCCTGTGCGAAAATGTTGACTTGCTTATTTTGGGAGTCTTTAACATTCTTGACACTTTCTTTGATCGAGGAGTAGCTAGTCTTAAGTTGACTGTTGAACTATATCAGCTGTGAGAGAGTCTCATCCTTAAGGGTTTTTATCTCTCCTAAAGTTAGTTGAAATAACTCCATTAGTTTAATTGTTTTTGAAATTTAAATATTTTTTCTTTCTCTTTTATAAATCAAAGAGGAGTTAGATCAGATGAGAATAAGTTAAAGGCGTTATTCTTGAAATGATTGGAAGTAAAAATAGCTTTCTCATCATATAAAGTATGAAATCAGTAGCTTGTTAGGTTTAAGATTTCTCTCTCTCTTTGTTCAGTTAATGAAGCTGACTGTGAGGCATTTCATTTCGAAAGGAGTGAAGTTTACCATATCTCCGTGATTCTAAGAGTTTAAATTTAAATAAATGATAGTCTTTAAGTTGACCTTTGATTGAGGATACTCGCTTTCAAATCTCTCGAACTGTCTGTGTTTAAATATGTAGGTCTCGTCTGATTACTTCGGGTTCAAGTCAGTCAACTTATTATTCTACAAATTTTAATAGAAAATTAATGATGTGTATTATTTCATAGAAAGTAGCAAGTTAATTTAATGATAATGTTGGTAGATAGGCAGTGGAGAGATAACTTCTCGTCTTCTACTTGAACCTTTAAAGTAGATTGGTCAAATGTGAACAGTTCTTTGGGGAGGTTAATGTTCTAGTTCAAAGTGTTTCTGATTCTTAATTATTGAGATATTCAAATTAAAACTATTTAAAGTCTCAAGAAGAACTTATCGTGGATTCTCACGAAGTCTATTAGATCAAATCCGTCCATAGCAGTAGCTGGAAGCATAAAAAAATATTTTAAGACAAGCATAGAAGTGAAGGGGAGATTTGAGTTGGCAGAAGTCTGATCATCAACATGATCATCAGAATCTCTTCTCAGCACCATAAATTTGTCATGAATCTCTTCCTAGAGGGCTATTTTAGCAGATATAGCTGAGGCTCTGCTGCCAGTCATTTGCATAACCAATTCCATAGTAGTTCTATCGTTATCCTGAAGATATTCTCCAAGACCCTTGTCGTTGTTTACATTTCTCAGGTTTCTAGTCAGGAAAAAGTTCACTTCGTTGTTAGTGTCACCTTAGACCAAAACTCCACCTGGTCTGTTCGTTTGAATTAAGAGAGTGTTTTTAACGTTGTCACCCTTCACATCCCATATCAAATTAGCAAAAATTTTAGATCAGAAGCAAAGATTTCTAAAGTAAAATTAGAGAGATAGAATCTTAAATCTAAGTGTGAATAAATCAAACCGTGAGTGTAGGGGAAGGTATCTTTGCCAACCTTATTCCCACCGTGAGACTTATTGTGATGTCTTTCAACGGAGAAAGCTTCTGAATAACTTAAATTCAAATAATAAAGCACTGTTGTCAGTGTAAACTCTGTAGGAGTTGTGAGTGTCAACTCTAGTGAGAGAAACGAAAATCTCTCTCGTCTCTTGGTTTTGTAGATCGTATGTGAGATTGAATCTACTTAAAGCGTTTGAATCACCTAGCTTCTCGACAGTGAATGTCTTAATCAAGTAATCTTCCCCATTTCTTCTTGTAAATTTGAATCTCAACTATTAAAGTAACTTTATTGTGGAATTTAAATAAACTGCACTTGGGAGCCACTCTCAATTTTCTGAGCCTGACTGAGAGTATAGTCACTCATGTCATATCTGTTGCTAGTAGGATTGAACAGATAGACGCAAGAGTGAGTGCTTCCTCCATCGTAGTAAACTAGTTTCTCAGTGAAAGTCTCTTCAATGAAATTTCCAATCGATGATTATGGCTGAATTGATTTCAGAGTAAAGGACTTTATGTGCTTAGTCTTGCTGTCAAAATTAATGGTTAGTCTCACATGAGAGTTTTCTATTTGATACTGGGAGTGCTTTGGATCTAACTCAGACTTAAAAAAGGAATTTAGGATTAAGAAATTTAACTTGAAATAAATTGGAATCATGCAGGACATAAATAAAGCTAGATCATAACAAGTGCACTCTCGCCTCTAAACACATGTCACCCATGGAGTCAATTTAATTAGTGATGACTCATAGCTATCATTTGGGGACTAGAGAGAATCTCCTGCAGTACTTGGCATCTGACTCCCTAATCAGCTCTCATTATGAGGACATCTGAATCTGCAGACCCCTAAAATCCTCGATCTGGAGTCGATTAGACCTGGCAAAAGGAATATTGTGACCCCAACATAAAAAAGCAAACTGCCGCTTTTTTTAAGAGTCTAGAGACTGAAACTGAACTGGAGTGGAAGACTGTTACAATCGTGAACATGTTGTCTCAGAACATGACTGCTACTGTGTCAAGGAACAAACTCTAAAAATAGAATGCCAAACTTCAACAAATCTAATGACATCTTCCTCAACTGTTTCATAAACTTCTGAAGAGAGAACTTTATTACTTGCGGATAATGAGATCTGGTAGATATTTAGCCTGAATTGAAAGCCATTTCTAAATTAATTAAAGAAAAAAACGTTTAATATTTAAATTCCATATTAAGAATATATCACGCAACTAGTTCAAAAAAATGACTAAACAAAGATGACTCCAAAGTTTAGGCGATCACCATTAATTAGCATGGGTAGAACTTATACCTGTTTTAAGGCCTCACTGAACACCTTCAAAACCTCGAGTACTACTGCAACATACTCTTACATCGACACCGTCCATGTTCCCTTCAGAATTTCCACCCCATCCAGATCTCTTTTCTATGATACATAACTCCATGAATGGTAGTCACTAATCTAGGGCCAAAGGGCTACTGCTTGAGACGTAGTACAGTTCTCACACGGCTTTGGATTTCTCCATAATCCAAGCACCTCTATATTTAAACAATTCACCACTTTCCAGTGGATTATTGTCAATAAGGAATTCCAGCATTAAAACTCTTTTAATTATTTTAAATTAAAAGTGCTTTCCAAATAAAATATGTAACTGCCTTCACATGTTTCTACAGGAGCTCTCTCTTCATACTATTTCTTTGCTATTTTATCTGTTTTCAGAGCTGACTGTTTTGAAAAGTCTCCACTCGTGAAAAAATGGCAGTTTAGTTTTTAATTCTGTGGCAACTATACTAAACTAGATTACCTTCAGATGATAAAAGTTATGTGAAAGAGGCATTGAGTTATGACTGGTTAATCTTCCCTCTCCAGCCAAGCCTATCTTTGATGCCACGGTATGCATCCCTGATTTTAACTTTGAAATTTAATAGACTTAAAATAGAATATCATAAATTTTGATTCAGTTTGAGAAACATCATTAGTGCCTGCCTCAGTCTCCTTGTTCTCAAATATCTTGAATGACTTCATGCTAAGAGGTCTGAGCTCTTGCAAGAATGAAACTGTGAATAAGAAAATAAATTGTACTTTTTATAAAAAATTCCTCCTATTTATTAGCAGAAGGAGAGACTTCAAATGCAGATACTTCTTTGTCAGTTTCAATATCAACAATTCTGAGGTTGTTGCTCTTTGAGTCAAAAGATACTCTCTTTGTAGCAGCTTTGTGGAGAGGGTTGAAGGCTAGTATCTGATATTGGTTGCTCATATCAGATTCTAAGAATTTTTCCTTAAGCTTGGAAAGATCAAAACATTCTAAATATAATCTCTAATAAATCAAGGGATGTGTCTTTAATGTTCACCTTAAAAAACCTTATTGTAATAAAGTTTATTAATCGACCTTGCCAAGCTTATCAACAATTTCCTTGGAAATCTCATCTAGTTTCTAGATGCCTTCGTTTGCAATACGCATGTAATCTCCAGCTACCCAGTTAGCAGATGTGCCACTTATAGCATCGTGGTGAAGGAGGATGGCAATACTGTTTCTAACCTTTTGAATTTCTTCAAGGGATGTATAAATTATACTCTTTCAAGATATTATCACACATATTCATTAATTTATAAAGATTTATTTGATGAGTCTAAGAGTGCTTTGTAGCTGGTGACCTTTGCTTAAAGTTTCTTTATTTAGTCCTTACTCAGTTTAAGGCTGCCTGATGTGGTCTAAAGGCTGATCTTCATTATTCAGAACAATTAAATATATTAACTAATCTTCTCAATCTCAGCAGAGCAGGCGAAGAAAAGACTCTCAGTTGCCTTGTAGTGGTTGAAAGCAAGTTTAGTTTTGCGCTTGAGCTCTGGTCTGCTTCCGAAGTAGCCACTCCAGTTGTCATTATTCCACTCGTCATAGATGTAGAGATCCCTGAGTAAATCTTCTTAAACTCTTGATGAGCATTTTTGCCATTCTGACCACCAAAGTCCTCGTGCAAATCAGTGAAAGTCTTATACTTCACGTCCAAAGTCTTATCAGTGTAGCGTTTAAGGTTGTTGATGATAGCGTTTGCGTTAGAGAAGGAGTGGGAGGCGTCTTGGAAAGCAAAGTCATCTCCAAAAGGCTAGTAAGCAATTCTGTGGTTGGCTTTTAAGTTGTCATTTTAATAAGATGAGTGAAATTAAGTAGAAAAATATATTAAGGTGACTAATTATAGTCATCTTGGATTGAGGGTCCACCATAAGATCCAAGAACTGAGAGGCGCACTAATCATTTTGCTAGAAGCATCCACCGCCAGTGTTGATGTTATACCTGTAGTCAAGAGCATAAGTCCACACTCTGTAGGCCTTAATGCGACTTTCCGCATCTCCCTCCCAAGTGAACCACATTTTGTGATTATCACCGAAGTAACCCTGGATTTCTACTGGCATGCGATACAATATCATTGCCTCGTATCCAAGATGTGAGTATAGATAGGAAGAGCTTAATAAAAAGTAAGCTACTTAAATTTAGATAGGGAGAGAGTGAGGAGTGGCCGAAGGCATCTATTGCCATAGATACCTTAGGAATCACTCCAAAGTTGTCTTTCAAGAACTGGAGACTCCCATCAAGCATGAATATCAAACTTAGTATATATAACTAACATCATTATAACTTTTGTAATCTGACATGGCTTCGTCTGGCTGTACCATGCCTCCATTTTCTAGCTGGAAAGCCTTAGCCTTGATTAGTTATTTCATTCTATCTTTGGTTTGCTGGTTTGCGTCCTAGTTCCACCACTTGATGAAGAAAGCGTAATCAGCCCAAATGAAGCGCTCTTTGTCGCCTGATGCAGCCTGCTTGGCCATTTCCCCATCGTCTCTCGAATATCGGTCGCTCAAATAGTTGAAAACCGAGTTGAGAATGTTGCGGGTCCTAGTATTATAGTAGTCTTCAAAGCTAGTCAGCCAACCTGCATCCGTGTGAGAATGAGGAATGACATAGTAGGAGGTTCCTGTGTAGTCCTACTGCCTCAACTCTCTCAAGAAACCCTTAGAAGAGTAGGAGTTCACTCCTGAGAAAGTAAGAGCGCAGAGGGCGGCCAGTGCACCTACAGATATTTTTTTGAGTTTAGAATATTTTTAGGAGGGCATGATTTGAATTCAGCTGCAAATCAGATAGATATAATTATATAGTCTATTTTATTATCTTTAGAATATCGTGAGAATTGCAAACACTATTTAACTCTTCAGGGACAATACTAAAATCCAGCTTAAACTTTCTCATTCTGATCGTCATTAAATCACTATGAGAAACCTATGGGGAAATAGTAAAGAAACTTTTAAAATGAAATTTTCATGTGAATTCTTTCACTCAAAATTGATGAGAAGGCACTTAATTTCAAAAGGCTTGAAAGAAATAGATTAGGAATCTGATAGATTTAAAATAGATTGATTATCACTCTTTAAGTAAATATTAGATTGTCATTCTTTGAAGTGATTGAGTCGTCACTTTGAAATTCTGTTTCGAATCTTCTTAGCTTTCTGTGCTAGAAAAGAAACTCTTCACCGCTAACAGGTTTGTTTAAGTCCTCTTTCTAACAATTAAATAGATAAAATTAACTTTTGACTCTTTCATTTATTCAAGACAGTGGGCAGCCAAGTTATTATCTTAAGCAATTAGATGGATTTAAGTTTGCTCCAGGCTTAAAATCATTCTGGGGACTTTGACTTGCCTATTCTGGTAGTTCCTTAAGCAATATAATTATTCAGAAGAATGAGGATAATTTTGTTTTTTCCTGCTCTGAGATAGAAATGAGTCTTGATCTTCACAAAATCAATAATGTCCAAACCCTCCAACTAAGTATTCTTCACTATTAAAAAAAAGAATAATGTGAAAAAATCTTAGCTATTTCAGCTTGAGGAAGATCGTAAACGCTAAAATAATTTATAAAAGCTTTGGGGTTTGCTAAACGGAGTAGGGACCTGCAAAAATTTATCATGAATGTCCTCAGTCAATTGAATTCTTTTATCGTTAACTTTCCTTCTGTCTTTCAAAGGAGCAAATATCAAATCTAGCCTAGTTAAGGATGTATCATCTAGTCTGTCAGGCAAGCCCTTGTCCCAATTTACGTTGTTCAAATTTCGAGTTATAAAGAAATCAAGTTCATTCTAACTCTCGCCCAAAACTATCACTCCTCCTGGACGACTTGTCATTATGGAAAGTGTATTTCTTTAACCTAGCTGAGTCTTGTGTCATCACTATCCCATATCAATCCATTTAAAGTAAGTTTTAAACCTTTATTTAAAACACATTGGTGTAGGGGAACGTGAGCTTCCCAATATTTTGCGTATTTGTGGGAGTATCAAAGGTATTGTTGTAGTTTCTCTCAACTGAGAAAGCGCTGTTATCAGTGAAAACTCGATATGAAGATTAAGGATTAGTTCTTACTATCTTTGCTAGAATTTCTTTGTGCTCAAAGTTACGTACTTCATAGGAAAGATTGAAAACTTAGGTAATCCTTGGTGCTTGTTAAGAGTAAATATTTTGGAGAGTGTGCTGACCATTCTATTGGAGCCCGTCTTTTGATAGTTGAATCTCAATTGAGTGTAAATTAATATTGATGTAAGGTTTTATAATTAAAGTGTAAAGACTAGTCTCGAGTTTGGTCATATTTAGGAAGATGTAGCCAGTTTCAAGTTGCTTTTGTTGCCTTGGATTGAACAAGTAAATGCACGAGTGAGTATTCTCTCCACTGAAGTAAACTATGCTTTCTGTAAAAGTTTCGATATTGAATTCCTCTCTTCCGTCTTCTCCCTTTATACTTTTGAAAGAGAATTAGGTTATCTGATTTGAACTTGTATTGAAGTCAATACCCAATTCTAGATTCTTGTTTACTAGAAGACTATAAGCATAATACATAATAACTCAATTGATTATAGAAGAATCTTTTGGTTAGTCTTGGCATCTAATAATTTTTCTCTTATGACTACGCTCTCTAAATTTAGATCAAATTTACCCTCCTTTATCATAATCGATTTCATTGCTAATGGCTTCAACTCTAATGCAAATTCTACTGATAATTTAAAAAACAATTTTCCAAAATTTAATTTTCTACCCAGTACTTCTTGTTGTACTCGACTAAAATTATTTCAAATGGTATGTCATTTCCAGTAGATAGATCTAGTATAGAAATATTGTTGGTTTTAACTTCAATAGTGATCTTATCTGTGCGAGTTCTGTGGATAGGATTAAATATCAATATCTAGTAAGTGCCTCTTGTTCCATCGGATTGATACACTGACGCCTTTGTTTTCGTCATGTCAACAAATATATAAGGCAATAAATTCAATGTCTATATTTATAAACAACTCTATCATAAATCTGGGCTCTACCTAATTTCTCAACAAGTTCATATGCAATAGAATCCATAGTTGCATGCTAAGTGTTTACGATGGATAAGTAATCCTACTCAGGGGTGGCGCTACAAGTTCCACTGATAGCATCATGATGCAGCAAGATAGAGATATCGTCTCTAACTTTCTGAATCTCGCATATAAAACTTTAAAATATTTGATCTCCTGAAGTTTGGAGTCTATGAAGCTTTGGTAGAAAGTTATCTTCTGACTTAAGTCTCTCGTCACATCTTAAGGAAACTCATTTTTCACAAACTATATCGTCTTATCATAGAATTAAAATATAGCTTCTGAATTTTCAGATATCTTAAATGGGTTATAATTCTTTGCAGTTCAGCATAGCAAGCAAAGTATAGACTCTACAGAGCTTTGTAGTGATTGAAGACCTGCTTAATTTGGTACTTCAACTGGGGTTTACTTCCATAGTAGCCACTCCAGTTATCTCCGTTGCTTTAGTCATAAACAAACATGTCTCCTGAATACACTTTCTTAAAATCTTAGTGTGAAATCAATAAAACATATAACAACTTCAGAAATGGATTTAAGTGTGACAAGGAGCCTGGCTAGTTGCCAGAATACTGGTTATGTAGATCTGTGAAGGAAGTAAACTTAATCCTCATCTAGTTATTTAGATAACGCTTAAGATTGTCTATTATTTGGTGCACATTAGCAAAGTTAGTATTGGCTTGCTGGAATGAGAAATCTGTACCGAAAGTTTTCAATATACATTAAAGATTTGTTTTAAATTATGTGTATTAAAAGTTTGGAACGCAATTTTGGTGTCGTGAGCTGTTGTCTGAGCAAACCTTTAGTTACTTATGTGTAGGTCCATGAATTTTTCAGCGCAGGCGTTAGTATCTTTGAAGCAAGCATCTCCTGAAAACTTTCCCTTATCAAGGTTAAATTATTCATCCAGAGAGTAAACTATAAGCCTTTAAACTTTTAATCTCTTCGAATCGTCTCCCTCCCAAGTGAAGAAAAAGGTCTTGTCATTTAGCAAATCCACTATAAAGCTCAGCAGGCATACGATGAAGTACTATTCCTTCAAACCCAAGGTAATGATAGAGGTAGGGAGTCAAAGATGAATGACCAAAAGCGTCTATGGACATAGCAACCTTGGGTAAGAAGTTGAAATTCTCATGGATGAATTAAAGTCCTCCATCAAACATGAACATGATTAAAATAAGAGAAAGGAGTTTAATGATACTCTTATAGTCTGATAAAGCCTCATCTTGCTGCACCATTCCTCCGTTCTCAAGTTGGAATATTCCCTCTCTGATGAATTTTTTCATAGTGTCTCGAGTATTTTGAACTGTATCTTCCTTCCACCATCTTATGAAGAATGCAAATATAATACTTGTTTTATTCAATCAAATACACTAATTTATAATTAGCAAAATCCGCCCATATCATTTTTTCATATTGGTCTGACTAAGTCTGCATCAAATCTTGCCATTAAGAGGAAGTTTTGTCGGAGGGATAGCGTGTGTTTAAATAGTTGAAGGTAGTTGTGAGGATATTTCTCACTCTCCCATGATAGTACACATTCACCACTTTTCATGAATCACTGTTTAGAATTAAGCTTAATTAATAAAGGATTGTAAGTGAGCCACCATCCTGCATCTGTGTGAGAATGGGGTATCACGTAATAAGTGGTGTCCTTGAAATCTTGTGGTGGATATTTTTATACAGTCCCACTATCACCCTCAACATTTGGTTTTAGTTGACTACTAACACATCCTATGAGAATAAGAGTAGTTATGAATGCTGTCTTTAACAATCTCTTCAATGGATAGTCATATGATTTTAGCTATATGAAAGTTTAGAAACCGTCACAAATATCAAAAAATTTTTTGAAATTCAAATAAACTTGACTTTACCATTTTTATCCTGTCTTTTTGAATATTATAAGGCTAATCTGTATTTCTATGTTAATAGTTCCCCACAACTATCAATCAAATAATATTTTCCAAATTTTGTAAAAGAAATTAGAAATTCACCATGAGCAACAACAATGACTCTCCTAATAGATTGAAACAAGCAGTCAATCAAATTATTAGCTAGTAGCAGCAGCCCCCGCCTAATCAACAATTCCATTCTTAGCTAAATAGACAGCAATCCTTAGCTAGGCCTACTGGACCCAATTAAGGACCTCCTGTTTAGAGAAATGCAAGTAATTCTCCTCCTCCACAGGCTAAATTCAGTCAAAATTAAGCCTAGTTCATGAATTAGTAGATGCAGTTTCAACAGCAACAACAGTTCTTACAATAACCCAAAACTCAATCAAACTAGGCTTACTCAAATCAGCAGCAATCCAGTTCGCTGTATCAGCAATATTCAAATGCAAATAACGATAGAAGGAACAGCCCAGGCCAGAGCAATTAGCACAGTCAATCAAGAATTGGGGCCTCAGCATATTCTGGAAATAGTGTATGCGCATTTAAATGAGTAACTATTTGAAGAATTAATAGCAGACCTCAATAGAGGATGCCATAACTCTTGAAAACGGATTGCCTCCTGCCATGAGAATGATGCTCAATGAAAAGTTTTCTTTGAAGCACTTGGCTCCTGATACTTGGTTGAATATACCTGTCTGCGTTGTCAAAGCTTTCAAGTAGCTAATTTTCTCTTCATATTTAATTATAATTGACTGCATGGATAACTCTCAAACAGCCATGAAAGAGCTGAACGAGAGATAAAACGATAGGGAAAGAGCAGCACTTGCCCGCCTGAGAAAGATGGAGCTTATTATAAACGAAAAGGATCAGCAACTGCATCAAGATTTAGACAATAACGAGCAGCTAATTTTTGACAAGATTAGGAGAGTTTAAAGCGACGTGGAGCATCAACAGAATATCATGGAAGGCAAGCTTAAAGAAATGCTTTAGCATACTTTTTAAGATGTAAGAGATGATTTTGATTGTTGAATATATTTTTAGAGGGAGTTCATGCATGCAAAACTCAAAGGAGTGGAGGACTCGCATATCATAAGAGCTCACATTCAAAGTGAAATTTAAGTTCTTGAACAGAAAATTAATCAGTAGCAGTTTGATTACAAGGATTAAATAGACCAAGCTTTATTATCTCTATTTCTTATATCTCTCTTTTAACTTTTGAGAGTCTGAAGGAAGAAAACTTGGTAGTTCCTGGGTTAGTAGGTGTGGGTGAGTCTTTTGTAAATCTGCGTGGCTGGGTGTCATTCATGAACACTCATTTACAAAGCGCTCTGAATGATATAGAAATAAAGTATGACGAGAAAATCTACAACATCACTCAACAAAATTCTCAAGATCACACGAGTGTGGAAGAGAAGCTTATGAAGGAATTTAACAAGAAAATATAAGCATTGGATGAGAGTACTCAAGAGAATATAAAGTAGCTGCAGTCTTAGTGCAGCAGAGACTTACTAGATAGAATCAGCAGTGTAAAGAGTGAGCAATCATCAATGAGTAACTTGGTTTAATACTTGCAGTCAAAACTAGATTAGTCAAATCAAGATATCAAGCAGCTTAGGATAGAAATGAAGCAAGAAGAGGCCATTGAATAACTCAAAGATAATATGCATTCGGAGTTTGTGGAACTATAAGAAAGTTGTCTCAAATAAGTCAGCAAGATGGAGGATGATATAATCAAATTTATGCTACTTTGTAATATAAATGATTAAAACTGAAATCTTTTCAATTCAAATTTATACTGCTTAAAAACAATTAAATGATTTTCTCTTGATCATTAGCATCTTTAAGCGATAATTCTAAAATCGCAGATTTTTATCTGATTGAATTTACTCTTTTATTAAAAATGCTCAATATCAAAGTCTTATAGTTGAGTTTTATTTTAAAGCCTACTAGCTTGAACGAGAATAGGTTTTTAAGAAGCAGATGGACAAGTTAAAAGAAGATTTAAGATCAACCAACTTGGAAAAGCAGAAAACTTAAAACTCAAAGGTGGAGATGACAGATAAGCTCAAGAGATAAATCAATGACCTAATCACACAGTCACTACAGAAGTTGGGACTCCAAGGAGGAGCAGGCACATTTGGTTAAAATACTTAGAGCAAGTAATAAAGCAGAGATTTTCAACAATAAAATGCCACGCAAGATACAGAAGTCACTTCTAAACTTAAGAGTAAGTTTTATTTGCCTCAGTCTAATTTGCAATTTTAGATTCAATTACAAGCATGGGCAAACGAGTCACCCTCAAGGAACCAATACATGAAGGCTTAAAATACTAGGCCAATCTCAAAGCATTGTAGCATCAGTAGACTATTCATGCCCGTGCGAGATCATCGCTTGAAAATTATTCTGCCTCTCAGGATCAAAGGCCGAAGAAGTAGTCTCGTAATTAGCAGTTAGACCAAGGAATATTTGACAACATTCACATTCAAAGCCACTTCAGTTCTAAATCCATGATAAGTGAGGATATCTCTCAAGAGCTGTCTAAGGATTCCAAAGATAGAAGCCATGATAATTATCAGAACATTAGAAAGTCAGTTGAAATGTCCAAAGACTACTTTAAGGCAAGGAACTAGAAGAATAACTACATGAGCACATAAGAAGAGTTTGATCCATCTAAGATTCCAGATCCAGCGCTAGCATTCATCAGAAAGATGAAAGAGCTTAAGGCAAAAAGAGACGCAGAAAAACTTGCTTAATAAGAGCTCAATTTAAGTGCTAATTAAAATGCGAGCGGCTAAGATCAGTAGTTACCTGCAGTTATTACGGGAATAAAGGAGACTGATTAAGAAAATGATGCTTTTAAATAATTCAACTCGAGAGAGCACTTAAAAAGTAAAGGCGTCTTGGAAATTGTAAATAACTAAGCCTAAAAAGCATACAGCAGGAAAGTATTATAGAAAAAGAGATAAATTTTTGTTGTCATATAATTCCTCTTTTTATGCAGGTAAGAAAATAAATATTTGGCATATTTAGCAATCATTTGCTCTTATATGATTTATATTAGTTTTATAATATCTTCTGCTAAGTCAGGATAGCGAGGCACAGACATAAGAGACTCTCTTTCTTTCAAATCAAACGCAGATTTATTTGTTCCTTAGGCAAAGTTAAATCAAGAGAGCAATGAGGAATAACTCTTGAAAAGAAGGAACTAGAAAATATAGATGTGTAAAGCTTAGAGAGTAGAAACGAGGCGAAAGGAAAATCGCTTAATTTAAACCTAACTTTGAATTAAATCCCAAACAGAGATCTCAATAATGATTTGCTCCTGCATAATTTAACTTCGAAAGACATTTAACAGGCTGATTCAAATCAACAGAGCAAAGCTATATCAAGGGGTGGATTGTCAAGAGAGGGTATCAGAAGTGGTCTTAGTACTACAAAAATGAACCCTCAGTATCATTCATAAATTAGCCAACTGAATAACAACTCTAATCTTATTTCAGAGTAAACAGCATAACTTAAATTAGTTTTAAGCGATTAGATTTTCTATTATGATGTTTAAGAGATCAGATCCCGATTCAATTAGAAAGTTCAATAAAAGTAGAGGAAAATATCAAACTAAAGTATGTAAAAAGAAAATAATTAGCAGGCAAATGATGTCTAGAAAGGCATATAAAATGCCAGGGAAATTTCGCAACTTTCTAATTACTCGTAAAATGCGAAACCTAACTCTCATATGGCTAGCACTACTACTTATTTACCAGCTTCAGGCATCAAAGATAATAATTACTAAATGAATATGAATCAGACTTTGAATAATTTCTTAACTATTCAAAACCAAGAAAAGACAATCAATCCTAATAAAAATGATAGAGGGAGAACAGCTTCTGATAATGCGAGGATGACTACAGCGGCTACAGGAGATAGATGGCTTCACTCTCGCCAGTCAAACAAAAAAGTAATTGGATTCGATAAATAAACAACCTCAATTTATATTTTTATTGGAGTGAAGTTTGAGCATTTTGGGGGAGACTTTATTTGATGAATGCAATTAAGTTGCATCTGAATGATATTATGAAACTTTAATAATTAATGAAAATAAACTAGCAATTATTCACTCCTCTTTTGCCTTTATCCTGTTATCACTGTTGCTTCTAAACTTAGTGGGTGAAAACTTATATTAGTCGTTGCTTGTATTTTGATTATTTGTATTAGTTTCATTTTCACTATGGGCTGAAAATATCTCTAAACTAACAGTACTTGCTGTGACACTCTTCGTATTTTAGCTTAAAGTTTTTCCAGTCTCTTAATCTGGCGATGCTAGACTATTGAATTCTAATTATAGTTCCATAGTATTACCTCTTGACTAATCTGAATGGCTTTAAGATCGAGGCCTATTGGGCGACTCAAATGATTGCTAACCAATCGATCCATCTCTTTCAAAATCTATCATACCACTGAATATATTTGTTGGTATGACTAAGTTAAAATATCATAATCTCCCTATTTGGCATTGAGTTTAGAATCTATTCCATTTATCTATGAGTGTTCTCTCTTGCTATTGAAGTTTCAAGGATTACTGATTTCCTCATAAGTTCCAACTTATCATGCTTGTACTCGAACTTCAATAAAAATTTAACTAGTAGCATAATTTTAAGGGCTTTAAGTATTTTTCTATATCAATGAGTGAAAGCAAATGGCTAGACCAAGAGCTCCTGTCGTTATTATAAAGATAAAGTAGTCACTTCTTGTCTTTACAACTGACTCAATGAGCATGAAAGCGAACACTGTGAACGATTGAACCAGATTAAAAATTGAGTAAGGTTCCACGTTATTCTCAAATTCGAAACCTAGAATCTGACTGATATGCGTGTTTACTCCACTATCGGCGATACCCCAAACGAAAGTTAGGAAGAAATATCTTTAGAAAAAAGAATATATTTGTATAGAAGAACACTAAAAGACTGAATTTGTTTCTATAGAGGAAAAGTAGCACGACTAGGGTCTGTATGGCCACACATAAGATATTGAAAATCGATGCAGATTTATTTCCCAACTTGTCAATAACCTGGCCTATAAAAAAGCCACCCACTATTTCTCCCAGGCCAAGTGATACCATAGAGAACAGAGATTTCATCATCTGCTGATTCTCAGTATCATTAGGTATCGTAGATACTATCATTGGGATTAAAAGGCCAGTGTAGATAATTTTATATCAGTCTTGTACTCAATAAATTTAAATTAATTAGAGATAGAGAGACTAATGCCACTCCAAACTATATATGGAACTATCTGAAGCATTTTATCAGAGAAAAGCATCCTGAGAATAGATGTGACGTCCTTCCTAAGTTATTCCTTGTTGCTAAGTTTACTCTCACCTTGATCTTGACCCACCTACCCTTAGAATTGCGAAGATTGCTACTCTTCTTACTAGTCTTAGAAAGGCTGTGGATCTAAAGTGTTGTAGTTCCTATCCAATTTATAGTTATATTAATATATTATGAAATCTATGCTAGTGTCTAAATGAATCGGTATGAGAGTTGAGATTTTATTGGGGGAAGGGATTAGCATTTGAAAAGCGTGGCCCTGGTGAATTTTGAAGCTAAAAGATGTGTGGCTCCTCTTGAAGCTAGGTATAATCTGGCAATGGTTCTTTTAAGCACATAAAAATCAAACTTGCTGCAAATGAGAAACAAGCCATGCTCAGGTATACCCAAATTTTAATTTAGTTTAAAAATGTTTGCTCTTTTAACTTTAGAAAGTAGTTTGATCATATCCTCTGAGAACAAGGGCTGCTAAAAAGTTTCCTACTATCTAGGATGCCATATAATAAGCCCAAAAGTAGCTGAAGAAAAAGCCTTTGTTCTTTTCTGTAGCGCAGTCAGCTATATACTTGCCTTGAGCAACCCATTATATTGCTCCTCCTAAGCCGTCACACATCGAACTGAAGCAACTAGTCAGATAAATGAAAGCGTTGCTGTAGATGAAACTCTCATTATTAGGATTTTGCTTCTAAAGGAAAGGGAAAATAGAACATAGGATCCACAGCATATCAAACAGTGCTCCAATCACCATGCAATATTGAATATATTTACTGATATTTTATATTTGACTCCCACTTTATTCATAACATTAGTTGAAATCAAAGAGCCTGCTCCTAGGAAGAAATAAAGCAGACTGAGTGAAAAGAAACCAAGATGAGAGAACCCGTTGTTATCCATTGCTTAAGATTCTGCATTCTGGACTGAGTTTGCTGAAATAGAGAGAATGAAGAAGCCAAAGGAGCAGTGAGTTGCTCTTCCCAGATTACGATAGGAATCGTCTTTGGCTTATGGCTTATTACTTCTTGAAGTGTCTCTGCTATTACTTTGCTTTTCAGGTTGCTTCATTTTATAAATATACTACTGCTCTTATTAATTTTCAAATCGAGAATAATGAGAGATTGGTGATAAAGAACCATCAACGATCGTATAATAATGAAGATAGAGAGATAGGAGAAATTATTCTATAAATTTAATCCTATTCTAATAAAACAGGGCTTTTGGACTAAAAAGGGGTTTGGCCAAATATATAAATATAAGAAAAACAGATATGAGTGAAGTCCGATCAGAGAATAAAAACACAGCTAGTCATTCAGAGTAGATGTTTAAGTTTGCAATAAATTAAGATGAAGACGAGGGGAGTGAAAGATCCATTAGCAATTCAGAAAATGAAATTCAAGTAGAGCCTTACGTCATGGGAATGGATGCTGACCCAAATGATTTAATTTAAAAAATAAATTGCTCCGTTTTAATGAGGAAGGGGATCCAAATATCGTAAATACTGAGGGCAATGATCTAAATTACTCATTCGTGTCAGATAACGTGCAGCCATCTTTCCTCAAAACTAAAGAGAGAATGAAAACCATCTTGAGTTTAATAAAGTAGAGTAAGTATAAAAACACACTCATTAAGAGTGTTTAAAATTCTCCTTTTACTTTTTTATTAATTCTCATAAAGGAGGAGACAAATACGAAGAATTTGAGAAGGAAAATGAAGACCCTTAGAGAGCATAACTTCTACAGCAGTATGAGTCTGTCCAAAAAGAGATCAATAAAATCAAGATAAAAGGTAATCCTAAGTGTTTAGAACTTACTTTTAGAGGGTATGTATGCTGAATATGATGAGGATGATCCAATTTTCGACCTAAGTGAAGAGATTAGCAAAGATGAGCAGGAGAAAATTTCATCAAGTTGCAAAATTTGTGAAAAGCCTTAACCAAAGAAAGAAAAGATGAAAAATTGGTATCATAATTTAGAATCTCTAACTTTTTCATTTTTAGCCAATTTTGTGGATCACTCTGCTGTGCATCTTGTGTAAATAAGTCAAGGCCTTTTCCGATGAAAAACCCTTCAAAAGAGAGGCGTGGCCTCATCTGCATAGTGTGCAATAAAAAGTTTCTGTATCGAGATGTAAGCCCTATTAGAGTAAATGACTATTTATAGGGTATGCATGAATATGCAGTGTAACTAGACATGAGGGAAGGAGTAAACTAAAATCAGCTAGAGGAATTACAGACTGAGGAAGAGCTTTATAATTAAATGATGCGGGTATTGCTTGATTTAAGGCAATGCAAAAATGATAAAGTCCTGGATATAAAAATGCACACCGATGATGGAAGCGTTGAGGAGCATGAACTCAATGATGAGATTGAAGGTCTAAAAGTAATCAAGGATACTTTAGTGGCGAAGCAACAAGATCTTCAGTAAATGCTCGAAACGAAGGCAAACAAAGTTGAGTAGTTCCAATTAGATGTTCATCGCATGTAACTATTATCATATAATCGTTATTGGCTATAGAAATAAGTAAATGCAGTAATTGGAAGATAAGTTAGACAAGGTGGAGAGTGAGGTCAATTTCTGCTCTCTCAAATATGAAGAAATCAGATTTTTCATACGAAGACCATCAGTAAGCAGATAAATATTCTCATACTTCTTTCTAGACCAACAAAAAGAGAGAAACTGGAAATTTTCCAGCTGGAAATATTTAAGGCTCAGATTCAGAATAAGAAGATTATGAAAACTAAAGAGATGATCTAACACCTTAGAACTTCGATTAAAATGAAAAAAGTTTGTCGACTCCAGATGCGAGGACTCTTAGTAAGAGCTCGAATAATTCTAATGGAAATGATGGTCCCTATTTATAAGAGTCTATCGATAGAAAAGCGCAATTGAATTCAAATAATGCACTCATAAAGACTGACACTAAGATTCAATCTTCTCCTTAGAGACATATTATTTTAATTTACAACCATCTGCTGATGGCTATAGGTCTCAATCAAATTATAAGAAAGGAAGAAGTGGAAGTAATAAGTCACTCAAGTCAAATAATTTACCACAATAAAATCATCCCGTCTTGGATTTGATAGACAGGAAAAATCAGAGCAAGCAAATGATATCGCAATAGCAGGAATTTTCAGATTCAAAAAGTTAGATGGATAAGGCCTTTGGTTTTGGAGCTATCGCAGCTAAGGCAAAAGGGAATAAAGCACACACTAGTGCAAGCCACTAAAGTGTAAAGAGCATGTCAGGAATGACTAAATAAATCAGTATTAAGGATTAGCCAAGACCTAAGGAATCTTTCTAGAATGTAAGATAGTCAAGAGGTTAAGACATGGGAGCAGTTTATGATGACTTACAGACTGAAGAAGGAACTATGTATCAAAAGAGAGGAAACAAAACTGGAAGAGTGTCAACTCAAATGCAAGAGGAGCAAGCAGACTTCAATTTTGGAATAAACCAGATGATAAAGAGAGCTGATATGGCTTAAACAAAGAAATCTCAAATTTTGATTGATGAGGATATAGCCTAAGCGTACAGAGAAAATAATCCTAGAAGCTCGCGAGTGTCTCTAAATTAGGAGGTGAAAAGATAGAGTATCAACCTTGGAGTAAATTAAATTGAAGTATTATGTATCATTATGAATTAGAGTAAATGAGCACTTGAATGTAGCTAATCATAAAATATCTAAGAAAAGCATTCGCAAAGATAGACAAGGCTAAGAGCTATCTAATCAAAGTTCAAGTCAAAATGTAACTCAATCGATCAATGAGGGCCAATTTAAGTTCAGTACCGGTATAGGAAATCATTCTGAGGATATGAAGAGAAATGGAGGAATACCTGCTGCAAAAGCTAGCATGAGTGGTAAGATGTAGGGTAAAAAATATCAGGGCAACACAAAGGACGCTGCTTGTAATAGTTGCGAGTAAACCTGCTCGATATTTTGACAATCTAACAACAATATTTATCTAGTTTGAACAATTATCGAATATATTTTAATGATTAAGATCTATAGATTTTGAAGCTCGTGTCTTTCATTGAAATATGTGTATATTTTATGAATTTGAAATAATTTATTGCTTAATTAGAAGTTATCAAGTTTTTCGCAATCGAAAATGGACCTCGACGATTTGCTTGAAGAATTTAAAGACGAAAGGAAAAATAATCTCGCAGCCCAATAAAATAACTCTTGGGATCTACCTGCTTCATCTTCCTCCTCAACTAAAATTTATACTGTGATAATAATTGTATGTGTACTCAAAGTTTGGAGGTCAACCAGCAGTATAAAAATAAGCTAATGCAGGTGGCAAATCATCATGGGACAGCGACTTTGGCTCAAACTTCAATAACGATCACAGTAATATCAATAATTATAATGACGGCAGCAGACCATTTGGTAACACAGGTACCATTAATTAGCAACAGCAGTAACAATTTGGAGGCTCTTCCACTTAGTTTGGGAAAAGTTAGAATGTAAGCTTGCTGAAAAATTTGATAGAATATTTTATAGAAGGGAGCTGTTAAAGCAGCATCAGGGTTGGATGACGATCTAGATGACCTGATTAATGACATAGATGGAGCGGGTGGGTCTGGAGGCACGAAATCTAGCAAACTGAAGCTTCCATCATAAAATGTGAAGCAAATATATTAGGTGTGTATATAAATCATATACCTATGAGATTCCTCACTAATAAAGATCCTCAGTTTAGCAAGTCAATGCTGGTGGAAAATGCTATCCTCTTTATATAGGAGGAACAGCCCTGCTCGAAGGGCAAACAATAAATTCGTTGAATCCTCGCAGCTGTACAAAACTAAGATGCTACAACTGTGATAAACCTGTTCATCGATATACAGATTCCAGGTGGAAAGCTTCTGTAGACTACTTCTTTGTCCGTAATCACAATACTAATACCAAAGAACTCATCAAAGTAAGTAAACGGAGACTTAATAGTGAAATGATTTGATTTATTTTTATGATTAATAGTCAGTTTCTAAAATTTCATAGGGTCTCGAGCAAGCTCCTGGAAGTTCAGCCTATGCTTGCTAATGCAAATGGAAGTCCTTGGTAGAAATAAGTAATCAAGAAGCAGAGGCTTTGAATTGGGGTTGTGGAGGACATTGACTCTGGACAGCTCTAGATGAGGATACCATAGTTGCTGCTGCTAATAATAATTCATAATAACAAGTGATCACAGACTCGCAGGACTTAGAGAAGTACTTCCTCAAATTTCAGAGTATGATTTTTAATTGGTTTTAAGTACTTCGGACTCATGTCTAGCTATGAAGATGAATATGTGATGTGATGTGAGTCTGAGGTCAAAATAATATGCGAGAGTAAATAAAATATCAGAGAGTTTAGAGAAAGATTGGGTTTTCATGTATTTATCTATTCAATTGTGCAATTAGATTATTCAAAGCAATCTTTTCACTAATTTACGCATTAGAGTGCATTTGAAACTTTTTTACTAGCTATGAATATAAGATGAGAATCTTATGACATATTGCTTTATTGCTTGATTTCTAAAATCATTAAGATTTACTACTCCCTCCCAATTGAATTACTTGTAAGGAGGATATATCCTCACAGTTATTTGCTGAACATTTGCTCTTTAAAGTGAATGATGAACTTGGTCATGTCTCCTATTTTGGAGGCGTGCTCAGGATTTACGCTTGAAAATTAGTCCGCTCTTTATTCAATTTCTTCTAGTCTTTCAATAACCTCGTTGCTAAGAACTATCTACTTGAGATGAGATTCATTAAGTTTGTGATAAAGCTCTAGCAGTTCCTCAAACTACATATCTTCCTCGCACTCTACCTCTTATTTCTCAATGAATGAGAGTGTGCCACCACTTCCTTGAGCTTTTTTGGGATCCGCACCATTATTCTAAACACCATTTTCTTAAGCCTACTGATCTAAGCTATCCTCGATTTAAGAAGCGAAATGGAATAGGGCTCCGATGTAGGAGTATGGAGCCATTTCAGGAGCACCCAAGAGAGCCAATTTCAAATCCTCTTTGACGAAGCGATTATTGATGACATGGTCTTCTATGAAATCCATCGCATCTACGAAGGTTAAAGTTTTCAGGCACTCTGCAAAAGGTTTAGGCTTTAAGAGGATCTCAAAAACCTCGTCCTCGTTCAAATCATTAGCAAGTAGTAACATGAACTCCAAATTTTTGCTACCCCAATTTACCTGTCTGAACTTATTAAAATTCCATAGATAGCTGAGCAAAGAGTAATTTGCCTTATCTAAGGCCCAGAACAATATCAAGCTTCTGACATGAATTGCTTAATTTTTTCCATTTATTCCTTCAGTACCTTATCCAATTCTTAATCTATCCATAGCCAAGAAAGCATTTTCATTTTGTCCATTTCTGTCAGTTGCTTAAGATTCTCTGAAGGCCTTGACCTTTGGATCCATAACAGATAACTCTGATTCATTAGCGAGGCCTGAGCTTGACGGGATCTTACCAACAAAGGCTAGGTCTAAAGTAGGAACGGATTAATAAAACTTTAGACAATCAAGATGTTGAATGATTTATTTAAAATTCACATATGGCTTTGACTACATTAAGTTGATTATGGTAAACAGCCAAGTGCAGTAAGTTCAGATTCTCCGATGGAATAGTCTTATTTCCTACTTTTATTTACTCTTACTTTCCTATTATATTTCCTATGCTAGATTAATACTGTGAGAGGTGTTATTTAATTTCATTTATGCAACTCTTTTTTTAATGAAATTTAATGAGCTCATGATTTCCGTTGATGCAAGCCTCAATTAGCTAAGAGTGAGTAGCTATGGGAAGCATTGCTTTAGATGTGTAATTTTTGACTGCCCTTTCATAGGCCTCCTCTGGATCCTCATCCACGCTTGTTTTCACTATAAGTGTAGTTTAGATTAAGAAATTTAAATATATGATTAGTGTTACTTACTATGATTGAATTACAAAGCCTAGGGAGCGAGGTAAGATTAATCGAAGTTATGGAAGCTCCTCATCCTTTAATGAGGTAGCTTTGCCATTTGCCTTGGATCAGTATTCATAGCATTTAATAAGCAAAAATTATTCAAAAGAGCAAATAATTTTATTCAAAGACTTCATGGGACTCCCATCAACTTCTTATCCTATCTCTGGGAGAGGATCTTGCTTTCCCTTTCCTTTTTTGCCTCTTTTCTCAAAGCGAGACTGCTGCTTTTCAGGCTTGAGTTTCTTCTTAGAGAGAGACATGAAGTGAGCCTTTTTACCAGTGGACACGCACTTACCCATTTTAGATTATGCAATTAAATTATATATGCTTCATTTAAACTCTTTACCAGAGTCACACTATCACAATACCTTCACAACTTCTCTTATTATTATATCTAGTGCAGTAATTTGATATCCTGTCCCGAATTTTATATCAATGCTTAATTTAAAGAAAATTAGAGAATTTAAATTTTAAAACATTCTCAGTGATAAATTAATTAGCTAAAACACGTAAAAAAATGGTAGTAACCTAAATTCTTAATGAAGTAAGTGACCAGAATTGGAGAATTTATTCTTGAACTCTCTTTGTTGAACTATAGAAGATCAAAATTAAATTTAGGAACAAGCAAGCAATAGCTAAATCTCGAGTCAAGATCATTCATGTTGCTTTTGGACAAGTTGCCTCAAGCTATTACTAGTTTTGACAGTAATCAATCTACTGTATAGCTATCTACGAAACAAATATCGCAAAAGCTAACTTAAAAGCTAAAATGGGAATAAAATAAACAGGATAAGTCTCATTTTGAACTCGAACGAGAAGGAGAAATCTAAAAACCTAAGCATCTACAATATCCTAAAATATTCTGATATTTATAATTTTTATATAAAATATAAAGTAGTTTATTGACAGGTGGGGCTCAAGGAATCGGGAAAGGTTTATTAGAGCTTTTGTCATAATTTCACTCCAACCAAGCTTATTTATAAAAAAAAATTTAAAAGTGAGACTAATATTCTTAGATGTCAACAAATAACTCGGAGAATAAACTCGTAAGTATTATTGTCTATGCCTAAAGAGAGAATCGTCAGAATTTAAATATGATAATTTTAGGTTAAGAACTTATTGAGAGATTCAAGCTGAAATATGATTAAGTCTTGTTCATTAATTTTAATAAATGAATGCTCTGAAGAATATATTGATTAAGTTCAAGTGGATAGATATAAGCAATCAAGAAGCTTTACAGAAGTGCTGGGAATAAATCGTACAAGAGTATGGCACTATTCATTTGATCATTATATAAAATATCAAGATTTAAGACACATAATGCCTTAAATAATAAAAAATGCAATCCCTGAGCTTTCCTCTGGATATAAATACTATGATAAAAAATTAGTAACCCAATAAATCATACTCTTTACGAGTTTAAGACAATCTTATACTGCAAAATGCTATAATTTATTACTAAATGATTACAAAAATCATTAAATATCAACAGCCTATTTCTGTCATCTAAATACAAATAAAAACTTTGTATACGCTACAAAAATACTTTTTAATTTTCTAATAACTATTATTCATTTGATCATAAATAACTCCTCTTCTAATTTTAAATAACGCTGCTAGAGTCCTTGGAAAAAGATTCAAGGATCTTAATTTTAAATTAAACATTTTGAATGTATCTCTCCTTCAAAGATTTTGAGAAAACTATTCAAATAAATTTCCTTCCAATAATCTAACTAACAAAACTATTCCTTGATCAGAAGAACTTGATTGAATCTAAAACTAAAGGAGAGTTTCACATTGTGAACATTTGCTCCATAGCTGGCCATATCACAAGTGCCCACAATCTAAAATAAAAAATGAAATATATTTCACAATAGTGACTACTCATCTGGGAAGTTTGCTTTGAATGGATTTTCTCAAGCGCTTAGATTAGGTAAGCTCTTAGTGAGTTATTAAAATTGATTTAGAAATTGATTAAGACTATCCATATTTGTGTTTGACAAATATTTACCCCTACCACATAAACACAGGCATGTTTAGAGGATTCAAACCCAAGATGTCTTTGTAAGGATAAACATATTGCTCATCTTTACCTTATCTAGTATTGTTAATGAGCTTGAACAAAGTTATTTTTAATTAATTAAACTTTATTTTTAATTTTTTAAAGTGATGTATCTGGAGCAATTTACGAAAGCATTTGCCTCGAGGACAAAGAAGTTTATGTGAGATGGTTCATAATTTATATGAAGATGATACTTGACTGGATGCCCTATCGCTTGTAGTGGTGGTTCATCAATTGGTCAACCAGTGCAGGAATGGCCACATTCTAAGGTAGAGCAGATTAGCAAATAAATTAGCAATTAAAATAGTGAACAAGCAAATATGAAATAGGGTTATTTTCTTTTCTCATATTTTTACTCAAGATTTGATTTTAAGATTAATTATCACTTTTTTAATTTAAAAAATTAGGATTTTTGTTACTAAAAGTAATTACTTTAATTAATAAATACACTTCAAAAAATAATACCATTTTTAGATATAAAAATATAATCTTAATTATAGTGTCATCTCAAATTAAAAATGTAAATTACTTAAAACATTTAAGAATTTATTAAGGGGTTTAATTATGATATTTTTATATCAAGAAAATATAATTCTTATTTTTGATATTATATACTAAAATAAAAAGCAAAGTAAGTGAAGTGTTTGATAATTAAAATAAGCAGAGTGTGTTGGTTATTATATATTGAAGAACAGTCTCTGATTTGGTTTATTAAGTGTTTTGCTCACTTCCATTCTCATTTTGACATTATAATTAAAATATATTCATCTTATAAAATATTGAAATTCTTTATTAAAAATCATTCCAAATTATTTAATACACTCTTATAAAGAAATCTTCGAATTTATATAATAGGTTTACTTATTTTATTATAAATAATAAATTTTATATATAGCAATATTATAGTTGAAATTAATTTGAAACTTGGAATTCCAAAAACTTTAAATATCGTAGGCTATTAATCATTATGTTGTCATAATATAAGCTGTATCATTTTAGTGAATGAAAAAATGTATATTTGTGTATTATTTTAGTCGGATTAGTTTTCTAATTATCTCTTGCATTTTTTTAAAAAATATAAATTATTAAGTTTAAAGTCTATCTAACTAAAACAATCATGCTTTATTTGCTAATTTGTTACCTCACAAACTGTTTTCATAGATTTTTGCTCCATATTAAAAATTAAGTAGCGACTGTTTATCGAAATTGCACTTTAGCATAATATAATATTATTCCTACCTCAAAAATAAAATAAAAATCATTAGATTTCAAGTCAAAAATAAACTAAATTTCATTTCATTTCCTTTTTCTATTTTATATAATTTATTTCCATAAAAAAACGCAAAAAATATTATTTAGCAATAATAATTATATTGTTTTGAGATCCTTAAATAAATAAGGTATGAAAGACAAGAAAATTGGCAAGAGCGGCGCCCCCGTCGAAGAGCTGGAAAAGACCAGCTACGAAAAATTCGAAGACGAGGTCAAGAGCACCATCTTCAACGTGCTTTATGTGCTGCTGAAGGATGATGAAACCTCCCATTGGAAACATATAGTCCTTATTCTCTTCGATCTGATGCAGATCTATTACTTCTCTTTTTCGGGCACTGTAAGTTACCTCTCCACTTTCACTTAGTCCTACTTACTTCTCTCCCCTATAAACAAGGATTTGCACATACCTACTTTATATTCACGTGATATTCAGCCTAGTTAAATATGAAGGGTAGAGGGGAGTAAAATGAAGGAGTTAAGGTTCAATATTATCTAAAATAATGAAACTGATTGTGATGATGGTTGTTTTAGGCCCACTTTCCCTGGAAATCAGACAGCGTGCTGGACTACGTTTAGGAGTTCTTGAATTTCTTCTAGATCAACTACTGGCTTGGAAAGCTTGACACGACCACCTACTTAGTGTTCTTCTACATTTGCATCTTCATTATTTGCTTGGTGATCTTGGACATCTTCTATGTCTCCTACTCCTTTACCAAGAAGAAGTTCTCGTTTGTGTGGCCCTTGCAAGCACTCAGAAGCGTTTGTGGACTATTCGTTACCGTTCTTTTCCTTCCCCTACTAGGTAAGTTTCGTCCTATAGATTAAGAATTTTAAACCATCGAGGAGGATGGGTTCATATGAAGGGAGGGGGATTTAAAAATATTGGATACTTTGGAGTTCATATACTCATATAGATATTATGCATTTTAATTTAGAGTCTGAGACAAATTTTAAAACTTATTTCACATTTTAAATAAATCACTAAGAAGCCATCGTTTCGCACTTTTAATTCGAATAAAATATCAACCCCTATAAATAATGGGAGTGATTCAAATCACTAGTTTGAATTATCTTTAAATGTATTCTCTCCTAACCTTACTAATTTAGAAACTTTCACATCCATGATCCATTCATAAATCAACTTCATGATCGTGACGGTATTAATACTTCTTATATTAATTGTCATGCACATGACGGCCATTAGATAAACACCTTATTCCCGTCGATGACTTGCTGGACAGGTATGCATATCATTCACGCTACCTTCTCATTCGTGGTGTCCTTCATATTCATGATTATCTGTATTATCGTTTCTCTCACCTACTTTGACTCGCAAAGTGCTTCCCACGATATTACTTCCAGAGTAAATTCAAGAGCAGACGTATTCCTAATTGCACTTAAGATCATCCTTACCTATCTATGGGTGTTTCTGGGTACTCCCAGTTATCAGTGGCTTCTTATCGTGGTTCTGCTTATACTCTCATTCACAGCCTACTCCAACTTCAGAAACGACTGGCCCTACTTCAATGACAAAATGAACAAGTTAAATAAGAGCCTATACTAATAAGTATCACTATTTTTAAGTTCTTCTGTGTGCTAACAGGTGTGTTTTTGTGGGCTAACTTCTGCGTCTTCATCTCTAAGTTGCTTGAGAACACTTAGTTCAGTGGCTCTCTTTAGCTTTACTTCTTGGGACTGCCCCTCATAATAGGTTTAATTGTCTTTGACAAGGACGAGCGAGTGAAACTCCTTCTCAAGAATATCAACAACTTCCAGAGGGGAGAAGAAGTCGCTCTTTAGATAAGATTCCTTCTGCATCTTATTACCACTAAAGACCACAATAGAAAGAACGCCATCATTCTTAAATACACACATTATAACTCATTCACTCATTTTTTTAGATGAATCTCAAAGGTTACATATATCACCACGAGGACTCTTGTCCTAATGGAGACTGCTAACTCAAGTAATACAAGAATGGCCTTATCTAAAACTCTAAAAACAAGAAGGCAACTAAGAAGCACTCTCAGATATCTTAGAATTATGATAACCAACAACTACTTTTGCAACATGTGAAGAATATGTACCGATAGGGAATTCAAAAGTTCCCAACATGCACTCCTCTCAAGATTCAGTATGCTTTCTTCCTTATGGAAAGAATGAACAAGAAGTAAGAAGCAATAGCTGAGCTAACTCAAGCTGAACTGTTTAATCCTCCCTTCGATGAACAGTTCATCATTTACAGATACAAGAAGATGAGCGAGGATTTTGGAGATAGTCCCCATGAAAGTCATGCAGGTGGATTGGATGTAGTTGCCAAGTTTGAATTAGTCCAGATTTTATTTTCAGCATTCAAGTTTGCATACGAGTCAAGTTTGAGATAGTTCCAGCAGCATATTGAAAAGTCAGCTTAGTTGCACTACGATTTTTGGAATCACTTGAGAGAAGACAGACCAGATATTGCAAAGCTGAACGAATGCGGCTCCAAAATTAACTAGTCAATTATTATGGTTGAGTAGTACTGGGGCTAACTTTAGAAATTAAACTCCAACTCCCCAAAAGCTCTCAAACTCTATGCCAAATTCTTGATCGATATTCTCAACGATAAAGAAGGAGGTTAAGAACTTCTGTCAAGAGCTAAGGATGCCACAAATGTCAAACAAAACTACTATGACGCAAACAACATGAATGAAATACAAGTATTAGTAGATAAAGGTATATTTTTGAATGAGGATCTTAACGACATCAATGCGATGAGTTCTAACGGCACGCCTTGCATTTATGTGACAGGTGATAATGATAAGATAGGTATGATTACTCAGTGTAACTCCGGATCATGTCGCATATTCGGTTACACTATTAATGAAATGAAAAACCATAACGTCGAAAAGCTAATGCCTGAAATGTATGCCAAGAATCATTCCAAAGTCTTAGATGATGCACTCTCGAAGGGGCCAGAAAATATACCCAACAAAGAGCGGCTCGTATTTGCTCGCCACAAGAGTGGATACATATTTCCCGTTTGGCTTCAACTAAAAATGGTGCAGAGTGCATCTGCAGGTATACAGTTCGTTGCCTTATTCAAAATATTTAATTCCTTAGTAAGATAAATGTTTAATCAAAATTGATAAGAAGATTATGAGTTCAAACATTGGCTATGTATTGCTGAATAAGGATAAAAAGATTCAAGGCATTTCTTCCTCTTGCATTAAGATGATGAGTCTTGACATTCAAAAGATGCGCCGCCTTTCTTAAACTGGAATAGATATAAACAAGCTAGCTCCTTCACTTTTCGAAAATGACCACGGAGAATAAAACTTTACTCAGAAAGCTGGAGCAAATCTTGATTGGTACCTACCAGATTTCGAAAAGGCTAAAAAGGCTTAGACGGCTACTCCTACAAGAGGTGCTCCTTCTACTAATAAGTGGAGTGACATCTTAAAATTAGTACTTCAATATACTTATTGACAACAGTGCCACTACATCGAGAAGAGGAAGAGAACTTGATCCTAGGAAAATCTACATATCGGATCAGAAGATCACTCTTTCAGCTCATTTAAACACTATCGTTATGGGAGATATGGGTGAAATAGGATGGTATTTGAAATTGGAGAACAGTTAATAGGGCAAGAATTTGAACTAGCGTAAGGACAAGGAGAAGGAGCGCATTAGACAGCCTCTCTTTCAATTTAGATACGATGCTAACACTGGTAAATTTGTGAGAGAGCTTAAGGATAACCCCTACATGGATACTGCAACTAAGAATCCTAACTTTGTGAATGGCAAGTGGCTGCAAATGCTTGGCGTTGAGGAGGAGTCACCAACTCCGCAACAACCTCAATCCTTTGTAAGGAGAACTAGACAAGCAAGAGCTAGATGTGGATGATGAAAAGCCAGAAGATAAGAGCATCCAAGGAAACAATGGACCAAATGTTAGTGGAAAAGGTACCTCAACTCCAGACAGCTCTGACCTCCTAGATAGAAAGAAGAGATGGGGAAGAGGCATTTAAATCTATAAACTTATTGGAGGAAAGTTCCTTCCGAAAGACTATGATGAGGATATAAAGAAGCAGTAATAGATAGAAGAGGAGCAGCGTAAGAGAAATGAAGATGAGGAAAAGACTGCACAGAATGCAGATGTGTTCAAGAATAATATCAAGTCTCGTAAAGCACTTCAGATGGCAATCAATGATAAATCCACACCTAAGGCTATTAGTTTTAAAAGTATTTTAATAAGAATTATTAGAAACTTGCGTATCACCATGAATTTGGTGATAGTATGCTTGATGGCACTGGCAATAACAGAATTCTCTGTCATTAACTCCCAATTCAATGACATCAATGAGAATTTCAACCTCATCTAATAATCATATAGCCGTATATCTGAAGTTTAGAGAATATTTTTTCCTCTTATATTGCTTCTTTGATGTAAGAATCGCTTATGATGTCAGAAGTTTAATCCTTATCAACGAATAGAAGCAAGTTGTCTACGCAAATTACACCACAAAGAGCAATTACTCTGCTTACTTACAAGATGATATCGAAGTAGCTTTAAATAATTTGTATGACCTACAGAATAAGATATCACTCAGCTCTCTATCAATGTCTTCAGCCCAACAAACTTTGGTCGACACCAAATCTGTCAATCTGTATTTCAGAGATCAGGATGCAACTCTTAAGACTCTCAATCAAAATATTATTGCATATAAGTTATCTCAGCTTTTCTTTAACTGAAGCTGTTTTGCAAGTGGCAAGTGCAGTATTCACAACTCGTCATCTCAATATTAGATCTTAAAAAGCTCAATATGAGGGTGTTTAAATATGCCTGAGGTAGTTGAGACTCAAGAGGATGTTTACTTCATCACTTATAATGTTTTCAACGACTTCCTGATCGCTTTGAGGAAGTCATCTCTCTACTATGTTGAAGACTTAAGCAGTCGTACTGACCAAAAGACTGAGCTAATTCTCATTCTGTTCAATAATGGTAAACTTATTTTTAGAATGTTCCTTGCCTCTATCGGAACTATGTTGCTGTCTCTTACTGTACTTTTACCAGTTATAAGCAGTGTTAACCTTGCAAGGATGAAAGTGCTGTCACTCTTTGTAGACATTCCTAATCACCACGTCTTCACTTTGGGTTTCAAGTGCGAGAAATTCTAATATGAATATGATTGTCATTAACTTTAATTATATAAATTCATAACTTCTTTCCATGATGAACACAACGATGAAATAGAGTCTGAGGATGGCGACAATTTAAACAATAAATTGAGAGTTGTAACTAAAACTTAGGGACTTATTGAATACTAAAAATGATGAGCAAGAAATGATGAGCTCTGCTGGAAACAAGAGAGGTGGCCACAAACTTCCCAAGAATTCTACTGGCTCTAACATGCAGTTCTTATTCAAGGCTGGTTTCGCTACTCTGCTTGATCTCAGCATACTTTATAGCCATGTTCATTCTCTCTCTTCAGTACATTAACAATATCCAAGTTATCACAGATGAGATGAACGCCCTCGCTCAAGCAGAGTCATACTACTCCTTCGTTCAAAACTCCCTCAGAGAGATGATCTATAATCCCGACAAGCCTATTCTCTAACACAGCTCCTTTGAAGTAGCTAGAGACTCTATAGAGCAACTTTATCATCTAAACTCCCTTATTCTCATCATTTCTATAGTATCTATTTTTCATTAGAATAATTCTCAAAGATCACTTCGATAACAGAGACGTTCTCTAAGAAGATTACCAACACTTTTATTCTATTATGGATATCGAGAATACAAATTTTAAAATCTCTAGTAAAAATGAACTTGTTCGAAGGAATGTATCAGAACAACATCTGTGAGAATCCTGAAAACATCTAATTGAGTTTGATTCCGTTCGATTGTGAGACCTTCCTTGACAGAGCTGCAGCCCATGGACTTCAGACCATTCTCGTCCGCTACTTTGAAACTATCAAGGCGATATTGAAGTCCTATATATCATATTAGGAGAAAGGGCTATCTCCAGCTCCCCTATTCAACTCCAATTCCTTCCTCGAGCTTTACATCATTCAGTTACCATTACAAATAACAATACACTATTTAACTTTTACTTTTTCAGTTCCGCTTTATTTAGGATTCTTTCAGGCAATTCGTGTCTACTTTGTCTGACTCAGTGAACAGCGACTTCCAGAGCAGATCTGACACAAGAATGGCAGCCTTCATTGTTTTCGTGATTGGACTTTTGATGGGCTATTTAATCATTTGGACTCCTTTCGTAAACAAGCTCAATAATGAAGGTAAACTTTTATATCCCGGTAACGTTACCTTTTAGATATGGAGGACTAAGTCTATGCTCACTATTATCCCCATAGAAGTTATCCTCAAAATTCCAAGAATCCAAGAATTCCTTCATAGCCAGAGCTTTTTCTCGAATAAGTCACAAAGCTCAGGTGGAAGCTGACACTCAGCAAGTTGAGATTTAGCATCTCGCACTTCTAAAAAGGTTTGAAAAGTTTGACCTAGGATTTAAGCCACAAATTCAAGTCTACTTTCTCTCTTTAACTACTTAAGTTTCATAGTTTAAACGGCGGCCAAATATGCCTGTTTTTTAAAACTCATACCTTTAATAGAGGACCTTTTAATTTTATTAAATTTAAAACTATAAGAAAGACTGCTGCTAACTTCTCTTTGTCTATCTTTAATCGTTACAAATAATACTATCTCTAAATTCAATGATCATCATCTAGCTCCTCTTGCAGAGCCTTTTGCTTATGCTCTGGCCTTTTCGCTACTGCTTGAACTCTTATGCACGTCATTGTCAATCTTAGTTTCATCGTTTTCATTTTCAAAGCTCATTTTGTTAGCACCTTTGCCCCCAGCACCTCCTGCCTTAGCATCATTCTCCTCTGATGCCTAAGAATCCTCCTCTTCTTATTCTTCCTCATCATCTTCCTCGCTGCTTTTAAAAATAGACAAAGTGACTGATAATAGATAGCTCTGCTTTCACTACTCTTATTCTAAACTGCTGCTCCGAACTAAGACTAAGCCGGTTTGCCATTAGGATTTGCTGCACTGCCAGGGATATTGATGCCGCCAGTTCCAGAACCTGCACCTCCACTACTCATCATGTTCCTGCCATCGTTGCTATGACCCTCACCTACCATCATACTAGGCTGATATTGATTCTGCTTTCTCTCAATTGTATTGTTCTGAGGAAGGGGCTTGTCAATTTTGTCAACTATGGTCCAGTCAAATACATAGTCATACTCTAACATTATCACACAATAATATTTTGATTCTATTACTCATAACCCTCCTTTTGCATTAAGTCCACAAACACCTGTCTAAGGTAAGGGTAATCAGGTTTGTCCTCAAAACGAAGAGACCTGCAGTAGTGTAGGTAATTAGAAAACTCAGCTGGTAAGCCTAGACAAATCTGCTCTATAGGCAACGCTAGTTTAGACTCCATAATCTTCTAATACTTCTCCTACATAACTTGCACATTAAGATCGATTACGAAAATCTAAGTGTTTGATTTAAGGTTCTACCAAGCGAGTGAGCCATTTGCTAAGTACACGAGGACGTACCCTATAGATTCCAAATCGTCTCTTCTGCTTTGCTCAATTCCCAAATGTGCATTCACACTCGCGTATCTAGCTGTACCTGTTAGGTTCTTATTTTCCTTGTAAGGAATATGCTAGTGAGTCTTTCCATCTCTGTAGCGCTTGGCGAGTCCAAAGTCTATCATGTGTAAGATGTGCGACTTCTTTCCCAATCCCATTAGGAAATTCTCTGGCTTAATATCTCTGTGCACAAAATTCTTAGCGTGAAGTCTAGCTATTGTACCTAGCATTTAATCCATAATCAATTAGTCTAAAGCTAAAGTAATTTAGTGAGCTATCATAAGGACAGTCTTGAGGGAGAATCTGCCTCCACAGAACTTGAATAGATCCTCCAAAGAAGGACCTAATAGATCTATCACCATGATCTGCAAGCCTTTTTCTCTATTTCCTTCCTAGCCACTCCAGTAAACTTGAGGGAATCCCTTCAAATGATGACCATTTTAATGCAAACTTCTTAAAAGCTTGGCTTCGTGCGCTAGCTAGGGATTCTTTATGTCTTATTTTTCCTATATTACGATGATTATAAACTGAACGTGGAAGTTTAATAACTGTAGCAGAGAGAAGAAAATGGATGAATGGTTCTTACAATTTTAATTGCCACATAGTCGCCACTCTCAATATTAGTGCCTAACTAAATTTGTCCAAATGATCCCTCTCCTAGAGTTCTGCCAACCAAGAACCTTTCTCCTATAACTATACTGTCAGGAGGTAGCTTAGAGATGATCTCTGAGGGGCTCATTTTAGTAGGGCCTGTAGCTGCAGCAGGCTAAACTCCATGTGCAGTTCCCATTTGTGTTCCATCTTTCTTGTCCAGATGCTATAAAGTGTGTGAGTATTCGAATATTATGACTAGGAGAGAATAGTCTGACTTTATCCTGCTTATATATGCCCGTAATGCTTAATTTAAGCATTTTTACGAATGATTATTAAGTTTCTTAAGCTGAGTGAAGAAGTTATTCTTACCTTGTCAACCATGTTAATTGAGTGCAGTTAAGTTTGGGTATAGAGTTATAATTAAATTAATAATTATATTACGCTCATTAAAATTCCTAATGATTTAAATTTGCGAATACATCAGTTATGAGCTTTGAACAAATCCAAAACTCCCTAAATTCATACAGCTCCTTAAATTGCTAGATAATATTAGCTCATATAGAAGCAAACTTCATAATGATGGTTATCTAAGCAATGATTATAATTGTTTAGCTATCTTGCCTAGTATAAGTAACTTTGCTGCATCAAGTATCTATCTCATCTTAAATTTCTTTTTAAATAAAAATGTGAAAATTGAATTCAAATAAAAATTTAAAATAAATATTTTGCAATGGAAGAGTCCGCATTACTTCAATCACAGAACTCTCTATTTTAGCAATAACAATAACAGCACTTATAAAACAATCAGCAACTCTAAAATGTAGCTTTCAGCTCTGAAGAAGTTTCACGCATAGCGCATTAAGCGGTGGTGCAGGTAGTAGGCTCAGAAAATGTCGTCTATTAAAAGGATAAGGCAAACTTATAAAATTCAACATTGATTTATTTTATACTGAGAAACTTATGGACTTAGTAAATCACAGATGCGATCGTGATTGAGCTTGCAAAGCTACAGAAGCCCTATAAGTACGCTGTGACTTGCATCCTGGCTGAGAACAAAGGAAGCATCCTTCACACTGCTTCTACTGCTTATTGGGAGGTGAAGAAGGATGGACTCATCAGCATATAAGAAGGAAGCGATACCTTCCTTTGTATAGTAACAGTATTCTCTTCAAGTATTTGAATAAACTCAAGAGTAAGACTTTATTTAGTGTGTACCTTTGTCAATTGTAGAATTATTTTAATCTGAACTTTTCATCTCTTGATATCTTTTGTCTTAGTGTTAGTATTCTACTTTGTTTTCTTTTGAAGCTGAGATAGTGAAATAAATTCAAAATGGTTGAAAGGTCTTAAGTTTGCGGGGAAAGACTAAATCTCAGCTCGATCATGAATCTTCAAAACCTCTCACTAGGAAGATCCTCTAAGTCCATTTAAGCAGAGGAAAGCAAAGCAAGAGATGCCAAGAACGATTTCAGTCGATATCTTAAGCGGATTCAGTCTCCCTTCTCAGCAATCACATGCGTCTTAGGAGCTTTCCATCACCTAGCTTATGGAACTAAAGATGCCCCATTGGTGCAGTGTAAGTGCTGCAATAAGTTCTACTGCGGAGATTGCTTCTAGAAGTTGCACCCTTTTAACTCAAAGGACTCAACTTTAAACACTCAAATTTTATGGTATATAAGCTTAAACACAAGTAGGTGCTGTGGACTACATTCAAAGTGCTAACCAGCTGAAAAACCAAGCAGGATGGTTCTCGAAATCTATGAATAGCTGGAAGTGATGTGCCCAGATTGTGGATAACAAGTTCTTATATCTAAGCTGGAAAATCATTTCAGAGGCTTCTATATAAAACTTACTTTTTCAATTGTTACTAGGCTAGTGTGTGTTTAAAGTGTGCTTCATGGGTTGCAGGTTCAAAGGCTCAGAATAGGCGCTGAGCGCACATTACCCCAAGTGCAACTAGAAATACTGCATAAAGTGCGATGGCTCCAAGTTCATCAAAGATTATGTGAATGTGATACCTTACCTCGACAATCTTCAATTCAATAAATACTTTCTCTATATATAGTAATCTAGCAGATGACACTCCTCATGAGTGTGCAACCACAAGAAAGATAAAGTAAATTGTACAGTAAAGAAAGAGGAACTAGATTCTGCAAATCCAATATGAATCAGCGAAGGAGTAGAGTTGTTAGTGTATCTGTAAGGCTGATCATAGACTAAAAGACTTAGAGCAGCCAGTCGAGGAATTGCTAAACTTAAACTCTTATCTTCTTTAATTAAATGGATTATTAGAAAAGGATTATTTAAGAACAATAAGTTTGAGCTGTTCAAGAAAGTTCAAGCCTGCACAAATTGCAACCACTAAGGACAAGAGTCCTCTGCTTCTAAATCTACCTTCATAATAAGATTTACTTATTTTTAAGTTGTAGTTGAAAAATTATTTATTAAAATGCAAATTTATACAAAATATGATAAAATAATTCTACTAAAGGAAATTAAATGAGTACCTTTTTTTTCAATTTTAAAGCATTTAAATTATCAAAAGATAGATTTAAAAGATTTGTAAAATGATGTATTTATTGCTTGAGAAGAACAATACATATAAAAGCAACATCTTAAGAGTAAAATTACTTTGTGTTTATTTAATAAATTTTACATTGAATTAAAATGTACCTTCACTTTGAAGTTCAGCTGCTGCCTGAGATATCCAAAAGAAGTGTATGACAGTTAGCATCAGCTTTTGGGAAGAAACTACTTCGACTCTAATGACAAAGATAGCTGCTTCGTTTGCAAGAAGCAGTCTATATACTAATCCTAAGGAGTGTTCGGGTACAACTAAAGTCGAAGATGGACTTGAAGCTCTGCAATTGGTTAGCTGCCGAGCCTCAAATGACTGCATGAAGATTTGCTCTTATTGCCTGAGTGACAAGAACAGCTATAAGACTTTCTCCATGATAAAATTACATCTCAAGAAGTCTCTTCAAGCATCGATCAATAATTAATTAAAGCAAGAAGTCAACGGATTAGTTTTATGAGCAATGATTTTTTTAGTTCTTAAATTTGCATTTATTTACTAAATTTATGGATAAATTGACTCACAGATAAATGATTAAATTAGATAATCTTGCTCGTGTAGCTGAATGAATGTCTTGATAACAAAATCTCCCCTTGTCGAAATAAAATCAAAAGCATGATTAGGTAAATAGCTAAGAGTTAAATAATATAGATAAATAATGTGATTTAACTTGGAGTCTTATTCTCTAAGAAGTTAGTTCTTAAATTTTAACTTAAGGTACTTTTGAATATAGTTTTAATAAAATCATTTCAAACAATTCATAGGTAGTATTTGGAAACTAATAACTACCACTTGCTTAAATTGGCGATAAGACTTTCATCTGCAAGATAATGAAGCTCATTTTACTGCTTTGAAGTACTCCTTTTCACATACCAATGACTGGGTAGCGATTAGCAAGCTTTTAGAGGCTAATGAGTTATAATTAAGCCAGGAAAATATTTTAAAATGCGTTAGAGAATATTATTTCATTAATTATAGCTAAGGAATAATTAATTATATTATTAATTTAACATACTATGTCCAGAGTAGGTTATATGTTATTATTAAAGTCAATTTAAATAAGATAGATTGAGGTTAGAACACAGGGGCTGACCAAGCAGGTAGGATAAAAAATATGCAAGGCAGCCGTGGAGGGGATATAGCACAGTCTGATCCTGACAGGGAGCTCTCAGTGTTCGAACGTTTCGAAAAAGAATTCAAATACACTATCTACAACGTTTTAATGGAAATTATTTATCAAACATTTGAAAAGTTCCCATCATTAAAGTTTTATATGTGCTGCTGAAAGACGATGATAACGTTATGTGGAAAGAGATGCAAAAAATATCTCGTATTAGAAAATAATTCAGAATTAATTGGGGAGATGCTGATGGCAAGTCTGGATTTTTTGGAAATTTATTACTTCGCATTTTTCAACTTGGTAAGTTAGAGGTTCTCTTTTCTGAAATATTATTTATCCTTAAGGACTTTTGAAACCCTTGCGTAATTATTTGGTCTAAACTTTCATCTAGTCTAATTTTCCTTGGAACGGGGGTCAAGCAGAGCACTACATATTGTTTAATTACATTCCATATTTATTTCAGAATTTCGAGCCTATTTTTGCTTTATTTAAAGATATAATGTATGTGCTTGAGATTCATTCAAATTAACTTCTGGTATGAAAAGCTGGACTACACCACCTATATTGCCCTCTTTTACATTATGGCTTTCATCATCATCTTATCAACAAATATTAATTACATTCGTGCATATATCATTTATTTAATTTCTTGGTGATTTTGGACATTTTGTACGTGTCTTACAGCTTCCAGAAAAAGAAGTTCAGGTTTATTTGGCCTCTCCAGATCCTCAGGAGTGTGGTAGCAGTTTTCGTAACAGGTCTCTTCCTCCCAGTTTTAGGTAAGTGAGCAGCTTAATTTTAAAACTTTTCTCTTTCAAAGCAATTTCTGTTTTGATACAATCCTTTTGCTAGAAACATTCACAATTGTCATTTATAAAAAAGCTATAACATTTATTGCATTGCTCATAACCTTATTTGATTGACTGCAGTTACAAAAACGGTGCTTATAGATAAATAAGTGTATAAGTTGTCTACAAAATTTGAGTATAGACATGTCATAGATTAAACTATTATCTGCTATGAGGGAACTCACTTGATCCACGCTGTCATTTCAATAATCATCAGCATCATTTTCATGATCATTTGTCTCATCGTTTCCCTCACATCATCATCAATTATATCCAAAGCAGTAAATCCATAATTTTAACTTACATTCTTTGAAGCTTCTATGGATTTAAAAGTAGTAATCTAAATCTATTTTAGATGATTAAAGATTCCAAAAATGTAATGGCCAAGGTTAACTCAAGATGCGATTTCTACATCATCATCGTCAAAATTGTAACACAGTTAGTTATTTATTTATTATTGTGGGTACTTACATTTGGCTGTTTCTGGGATACCCTTAATACCAGTGGTTGTTGATAGTCATCCTTCTCATTATGTCATATACTGCATTTATATATCTAAATTACCTTAAAGTGGTTGAGTGATTTTATTAATTTGAGAACTTTAGATTCCACTGGCCATACAACCACGACACTATGAATAAATTCTTCTGCCTAGCCACAGGCATATTTCTTTGGATCAACTTTAATTTATCAGTAATTAAGTAATTTACTTCTGTCTGCTGATCGCCAAGATATTGCAGCACACAGATTTACTAAAATATGTGCATAAACTACTATGTTGTAATTTATTTCACTGGAGCTCTCTAGATCATGCTTCTAGGAATCCCTTTGGTAGTAAATTTAAGAATAAACTTAATGCGTCTTTATAAAGATAGTGGGAGTAATTTTGTTTGGAAAAGATGAGCTCATTAAATATTATGAGATATATCTATTATGATCGATCAGTTCTACTGATGAAGAACATTAACAATTTCCAGACTGGAGATGAGGTAGCTCTACAGATCAGGTACTTCATCTATCTCATTCAATCTAAAGACAAGCAGAGGAAGAATGCTATCATCTTAAACATCATTAAATTAACAATACTCCATTTATTTTATAATCTTGAAAGGCTACATTCACCAGCATGAATAATAGTTTAAGTCCCTCACAAATGTCACTTTTGCAATTTCTTTATGAAGAGAACTGCAGTGCACCTGAATGCAACTTAAAAATTTACAAGAAAACCTACCTCTCAGGAGCATCAATCTCCAGAAAGAGAAAAGTATATAAAAGGTGCTTTTTTGTTATTAGATAAGAGTCAAGCAAAGTTTATCCAATCTTCACACACAGAAAACCGCGATCATCATCTTTACCTTCATGCACAGTAAATGTACAAGGAAGGCTTGAAAAGATTCCCAAATGCAACCTAGCTATAAATCTAGTATGCCTTCTTCCTAATGGACTGCCTGGAAAAAAGAAAGGAAGGAATTTATGAGTTCTAGAAAGCCATGAACTTCAACCCTTCTTTCGACGAGGAGTTTGTGATTTACCGTTAAATTAAGATGAGCGAGGACTTTGGAGATGCTGATGAAAGTGAGGGAGGCCACAATTAGGAACTTGATATCGTGGGCAAACTAGCTTATGAATCCACGAACTTGTAGTTTCAAGAGAGCGTGGCTCGGTCTGCCAAACTTCATTACGAGTTCTGGAACTATCTCAGCGAGGACAGACCAGATATGAGAAAGCTCAATTCAGAAAATACTATAGCTATTAAAGTTATTGATTATCAATCATCAAGGTACTAAGATTAATAGTTCGGTGGCAGCCGTTGAGAGTCATTGGCATCAATTGCAAAAGCTCAACGCTGATTAGCCAGCTACACTTATGCTGTATTCTCAATTCTTGAGGGACATTTTAAACGATAGAGAAGGTAGCAAATAACACATGATGAGAGCTAAAAATGCCCTCGCAAACAAAAGAAACCACTTTGAGATGAGCAATCTTAATCTATAAAAAGTCATTTTAAATTGTCTTAATTTCAAATTGAATGAAGTCGAGGCTGATATTAACCAGAGTAATCTTAACGGCACCCCATGTATATATGTCTCAGGTAATTCAAACGAGCTCGGCCTTATTACCTAGTGTAATTATAAACTCATTATTTTAAGCTTGAGAATGAGTAATACGGGAGCTTGTAAATTATTCGGGTTTTCTATGCCTGAGTTAGCGAATCACTCTCTTACCAAAATTATTCCAGAAGTTTACGCCAAATACCACACAAAGATGCTGCAAGATGCTCTACAAAAAGGCCCAGAAAACATTCTCAAGAAAGAGAGACTCGTCTTAGGCAGACATAAGTCGGGCTTCAAAATATATAGCTTTATTTTAGCTTCTTAGTACCGATGTACTTGCATATTAAGTTAATAGACACAACAAGTAGAGGCTTGCAGTTTGTGGCCATATTTTAAGTTGACAGAAAGCTCATGAATTCAGATTTACAAATAGTTAATATCGGTGGCAAAGTATTTGAGATGTAGGTTTCATGCTCGTTGGAAAAGATAAGAGAATCAACAGCTTTACAAGCAACTGTTCTAACATTTTCGAGACAGAAGTTCCAAACTTTAACTCTTTAATAGGATTTATATTATTCCAAAGATGAGGAAGCTGACTACTGCAAGTTTGGACTGCATGAAAGTTGCACCAGAGCTGTTCTCTACGAAGACTCAAGATCAGGCTTTGGTTCAGAAGATGGGACTGCTAGTTGAGTTTACCCTCCCAGATTTAGAGGTAAAGAAGCAAAACAGTCTTAAAGCATAGAATACGAACAATAATGTCTCCACTCAAGATAAGTCCATGGATAGAGGTGATACCTCTGACATACGCAGCTAAGGCATTAATGCAGTTTATAAATGAAGCAATTTCATTTTTAGACTTTTTTAAGCTTTTAATCCTTATGATAAAATTTCAAGTTGTGTTTTTTTTACTATAATATTTATGTGAATTTGAAAGGCTCTTTGGTTGGAGTAGCTCCTAGCCATCACTATCAAAAGGGCTAGAAGAGTCAACCTAAGAGACAAACTAGCTTGGACAAGGCGAAAGTCTTGAAAAAAGTTACCCTTAACTGCTTTGTCACTGTTATCAACATGAACGAGATCGAAGAAGTAGGCTATCTAGTCAAACTTCAAAAGGCAGGCTCGGACAAGGATAAGATGGGCAAGGCTCAGAGATTGGGAGGAGGGGCAGACAAGGAAGTCAAGAACAAGATAAAGTAACCTCTATTCTAGTTCAGGTTCGATATCTACACGGGCAAGTTCATTAGAGAACTCAAGGATACCTCAGCAGCTTATGATTCAAGCAAGAACCCGCATTTTTCGAATGGCAGATACTCAAGAATGGGACTTGACAGCATAGGTAATGTAGATGGCCAAGATAAGGCTGGTGATTAAGTTTCGAAAAAGAAATTCTATTTCATTGATGTACTTCCAGCTGGAGGAAATACATACTTGCAAAATCTCAAAGGAGATGAAGACCAAATCAAATTGATGATGATGAGGATGATGATTGTATTTTTATATAGACTCACCTGTGAACGAGGACATAGACACAAAGGCTAATTTGAAAGCAAAACAGCAAATGGAAAGAGACGCTCTAGATCCATTGCAGAAAAAGAAATATTGGGGAAAGGGAATCCAAATCTATAGACTTCAAAATGGAAAATTCTTCAATAAGGACCTGGAGGAGGAAAATAAGAAGCTACAAGAGTTCTAAAGGCTATAAGAAATTAAGGAAAAGCAGATGGAACACTCATAATAAAGCGTCAAAATTTTCAAATCTAACCTGAAGTCAAGAGCAAGTCTTTAAGCAGCACTTGGCAAATAGCAGACACCTAAAGCTCAAACATATGAGTAATATATTTCTAGAATTATTATGGGTAGGAAATCATATGAAATATTTTATAAAATGAGATAAATCAAAACTCAAAATTTTTTAAAATTCCAAGAGCACTTTTTATTTAATTGATTCAAAGTTGAATTCATATATATTAATTTTAGAGTTAGAAATCAACTTCCAGCATTTACTTACTATCCTACTGAATCTATCTATGTAATTTCAACAAAAGAATTAACTTTTGTTTCTTAATTTGAATGACTCTGATGTATATATCATTTGCATTAAAAAGATGATTCAAACAGGCGAAAATAAATTCTACTAACTAATAAGACTCCTTACTATTTATTTAAAGATTCAAATTAATTTTTAAATTTGAATTCTCTTTTTATTTAAGCTCTTAAGAAACTTCAGATTGTAATGAATTTAGTTATGCTTTCAGCTTTAGCTCTGGGAATAGGAGAATTCATTGCCAATAACATGCAATACGATAACATCAACAAAAACTTCACAGTCATTGAGCACTCTTATCTCAGAATGGCTGAGTTCTAATAAAAAGATATATAATTATTCTTAGCTTACACTTATATTTTCCATATTTTCTAGCGGATTGCTTATGACTTACGCTCAATAATTTTAGTAAACGAGAAGAAATTGACCACAGGAAAGAATTACACCACCGAACCTAACTTCACAAAAATCTTTAATTTATATGGTGAACAAAGTAATCATACCATAGTTATAATACTTCACAAAGTTCCTTATTGATGATATTTTAATAGTGCAATAATATTAATTTGAAAGATATAACCATCGCACTGGATGAAATCTACTTCCTCTAAAATGAGATTTCAATGGCCTCATCGACTGATATTCCTGAGCAGCTGGACCTTCTTTAGAAACAAAGTGTGATTCTTGACTTTATCACGGAAGATAACAACATCAAGTCCATTCAGAAATAATTATCAATATTTTCATAGTATGATTAGATTAGTGTAGTAGTGATTGCTTTTAACTTGAATGAAGCCGTACTACAGATGACAAGTGCTATATTTTCAGTGTCCCATTTGAGTATAAATCAAATTACATAGTATCAAGTTGACTCTTTCTTCGTCACTTATAATGCTTTCAATGACTTTTTGAAATATATGTCAAACACATACAAGTTTGTTTAAACTTTCTGGTTGATATGAGAAAGTCTTCGTCTCTATATGGAAGGTATCAGAAGTCTCTGATTGAGAATAAGAAAATTGTGGTGATTGTGCTCTTTGTCATCTCAAACACAGTTATCATCCTAGCTTGCCTCATTCTAATCCCTGTTATTAGAGAGGTGAACTAATCCAGAACAGTCATTCTAACATTGCTAGTTGATATACCCAATCAGAACATACAGATTTTTATGAACCAGTGTGAAAACTTTATGGCGCTCATTGGTGACTAAGAGAAGCAAAATGAGTTTAATGAAGCAGAGTAAGAATCCGAGCCTGAGTCATTCAAGGATGGTGAAAACAATAGGAATGGGCCAACCCCGACTACTGTCATGAGAGGAGGTTAAAAGATCCCTGTCAATCTCAAGCTGTCTTATGCTGAATTCGTAATTCAAGTTACTTGCTGTGCCTTCTTCATTATCACCTACTACTCCTAATGTTTGTACTATAAATTAATTTAGTAAGGACTATACTACTCGCTGATGTTCTATTTGAACTTAGACTATGTGAACGACATCACTCATGTGAATAACGAAATCGGAGTTATTGGCCAAGCTGAGCAGTATTTCTCCTTTGCTCAAAACTCAATTAGAGAACTTATTTATGATCCTACCGCCCTATTCTTAATCTAGATAGCTAGGAAATTGCTTTAGATACCATAGAGCATATTCAAAACATCAACCGACTCATTTAGGAAGAGCAATTTCAGAACTAGTACAATAACCAAGACTCATACAATAACGCCTTTAACTAGATTTTCCACTAAAATCTCTGCTAGTCACAAAATACCTTCATCAATTTCACTAACATACCTTTGAATTTGCATTTTAATGCCTTTAAATCCCATCTAAATAACTTTAAATTGTTAGACCATGTTTTCGTATTCTGCTACATTTGTAAGTCAAACTCTTTCTATAATCATACTTTATATAGGGATTGCAAACTGTAATTGCTCGCTATATTGAGACTCTGAAACAGCTGCTTAAAACTTTCTTTTTGTACAAGGACTAAGGGAAGAGTGTGGATTCGCTCCTCGATTCAAGTTACTTTGTAGAGTTGTTTATCCTGCAGTTTGGAATTATCAAAGCCTCCTTAAGAGAAATTAAAGTCAATCTTCATTTTTTATAACTTTTGTAATTTAAATTATAGATGCCATGCTGGCTTAGATTAACGAGAATTATAACACCAAACTTAATTTGAGAATCACTGGGTTTATCATATTCATAGCTTTCTTGGTGTTAGGTTATCTTAAAACATTTATTTATTGTATGAGGAAATCTCTTCCTTATGAAATGAGTATTCATTTAATCTGTTCGTGTGGCTTCCCTACTTAAGCAAATTAAAGAAGGAAATATGGCGCACTAAGCAGATGTTGACCATCATCCCTATTGAAGTAATTCAGAAGCTGCCTAAGGTGCAGGAGTACATTTTCAGAGAGAGTGCTGATGGATCCTCAGGCCTTGGCTTAATCTCACCTCAGATGAACTCTGCCAGTTTTGAGAACAGTGAAGCCAAGAAAGCTGCTAAGGCTAGCTCTGCTGCTGCTGGTGAGCAGGAGTTAGGAGCGGATTGATTCAGATTTTAAACAAAGTTAATACACACAGAGTAAAGATTGGAATTTTTAAAGTTATGCCTCAATTGCCAAATAACAACTGAGTGCACAAATTAATTGCCTAGAAAATAAGTTAAAACAAATTTAAGAATCCCTCTCCTTTCCTCATTATCTTATTCTGTTAGATTAAAGTTGGGTAAATCAAGGAATAAGTTGTGTAAACAGAAATTTCAAGAAATTTAAGGATATAAACTTGTGGCTTAATTATACTTAAATTTTTACTTTACATTTGGTTTAAATTAGAGACACTCATTAAATACTTTACTCCAAATAAAGCAAAATTAATCTGAATGAGGAAAAGGTTTTAGACAAGAAGAAGTCAGCCTATCTTGGGACTTTAGGAAATCACAATAGCTCTTTTATTCATCAGCTCAGCAAATCATCCTTTATATATTAGCAATTAATTATTTAAGCATTGTTGATACTGGATAAGAGCAGTCTTCAAATAATAAATGCCCCAAAAATAATCAGCAAACTGCTCAACTTAAATCCAATCTGAAAACAATAAAGGAATATTCTTATAGCCCCCACAACTTTAGGACATCTTAATTTATAGAGATGGAGATAAGTCTAGCTCGTCATCCTCTCAAGGAGAGCTTCTCTCGAAATTCACTAATTTTAGAAACCAAGATACTTCAGACACTTCAAACGGCCATAGACTGCTAGCCACTCAAAGCAGAGATGCTTTTAATTAAAGTTATTAGGACTGCTAGGATTTCTCCAGAAGTTTTGATAACACTTGCGAGCTTGAGAGGATATACTCAGGGGAAATCCCTGCTCCATCAAGCTTAAATGATGTGCCTTATATCTAGAAATCCTGCTTCAATGTCTAATTATGAGTTTGATTTTTGAGTCTCCAAAAGCATCAGCCAGATATTGTTGAACAGGAGACTCTGCGTAACCTGCAGCTAAACTGTGAATAAACGAAATGAGAATTAAGTCGTAATCAGAGTACAATCGAACGGGCTCCCCAATCATTGTGTCTACTGGGGAACAGATCCTGAGCGACCTGATAGAGTAGGAGCAGGTGCAGCTTTCGACTTCTCTTCAAAATTGAATGTTTCTCATTTTATTCTCAGTGAACTGGAATACCTTCACGGGCAAGTCTATAAAGGTAAGGCCTTTGAATTAGGGGTAAGCAAATGCAATAGTCTGCGGAGATAATGAATGGTCCTCTGCGATTCCTGACTCTTTTAACTTTACCGATATACAAGAGTAAATCTATGGTAACAAATCAGAAGACTACACTGACATTGATGAGTTCGTGGGAGTATCTTTGAATGGTGTTTGCTAAGCAGTGGCTTAAAGAGCTCATAATAAATATATCCTTACATTTATTTAAATTTGGTCAAAACTAAAGGTGGATCCATTGTTTCCGAAGGTCGTTGGCAGTAGCTTTAGCAATCCAAATGATGGCGTTGAGTTTCTTGACTAATGTTTGACCAGTATCTAAGACTCCAGAAATCTGGGAATACATCACTATCATATCGCAACTCCATGTCTTTTTGACATGCAGAAGTAAGCAGCGGACAACGTGAAACCTTGCTCAAACATTACTTAATGCCAGGCAGACATGATTACCTACACTCAGAAGCAAATGAATGGCAATCTTCAGAAATTCACTCCATTGGGAATGTCAAAAGACGGTCATCCTATTTATGGACCTTACAATCAGAAGGGCAAACTGTGGCAGCCATGTGAAGTCGATATATGCACATCTAATTTAAGTTTTATTTATGAGAAATGCAACGGTCTCTTTATTGATGGCTAGTATGCATATGTGTCAACTTTCTTTCATCCCTATTTCATTGCTTGTTGGGGTCCTGGAAGCAAGGATAACTTTCAATTTATTAAGTCTTAAAATTATTTTAGCAATTTATTGTTATATTTAAGTTTTTAGTATAACTTTTAGCAGTCTTGCTCCAGCAATCCCAGAATTTGCTCTCTTGGATTTGAGAACTTGATCATGAGCAATTAATAATTTGATATATATTTTTCCATTCATTCATTTATGCAACTTAAATATTCTTGCTTCATTCACCATAGCTTGCATAATTAGCTTAATTTTATGATTATAATTCTCAAATATTTTGTAAATATAGAGACTCTGTGATATTGAAATGCACGGCTTAGATAATTTAATAAATCGTAGTGAGTGAAAAAAAAGTCTGATAATAAGTGTCTATTAGCAAACCTCATTATAAAACAACCATCAATGTCTGAGAGTAAAATATAGCCAAATCTTAATTCACTTAGATAAGAGCCTCCAAATTTAGGAGGCTTGAGCTTTTAAAATTTGAACTATGGGCATCTAGTGAGGAACATGTTCTCATTTAGTTAACAAACAGGAAGACTTAACCCTTGGCTTTTTGAGAGAGGAGGCAATACAAAAGGGAATAATGAAGGTGAGTCAATCCAGAGATCTTAAAATTCAACGAGTCACATTAATTCTCCAAAAGCTAATACATCGAATGCAGTCGTATAGTTTTGTTTTAATTTGTCATTACTTTGGCTAATATTCTCATTAAGAGTTCTTCATCTCTTGCAAACTTAGACAAGGCCAAGGTTCTTAATTTTAGAGATGTCCCCACATTTACTCCAGTTTAATTAAAGAGAAAATAAGAAAGCAAGAATGAAGAAAGGACCACTTGTAAAGTCAAGGACTATGACGATTCACAAATTCAAAGGCACTACTCCAAGTATATATAAGAAAACTGTTCAATAGTTAACCCTGAAAAAATCAGAGTTTTGAGAAGGGGATCGCAATTATCTATAATCCAAAGTCAGGCAAGAGTAGGGAGATAAGAGACCAGATATAAGAATATCTATAAGCTAGAGGGATTAAGTCATAATATTTCAAGACAGAAAGAAGCATGCACGCTTACCAATACTCTCAAGAGATGGACTTGAACTAGTTTGATGCAATTATGCCTGTGGGAGGGGATGGAACTATTCATGAAGTAGTGAATGGCATGCTAAGTAGGCAAGACAAAAACAAGATCCCACTAGTTTTAATGCCAAATGGCACTGGAAATTATAATTATTATATTCCAATTTTAAATGATCTTTGTGCTACATTCTTCATTATAGAAGTTAAATTTATTGTTGAGTGGAAGTAAATCTATCTTTTAATTTGATATTAATTTTCTTAAGTTCATATACAAATTTAATTGTTATTAAGTCCTAATTTAAAATTATAGCGAACTTTTTAATTAAATAAATAACTTTAACTCTGTAGAGGATGCACTTAGCTAATTGGAGAAGCCTTCTAAATTCAAAATGGATAAATTATCATATACTATTTTGAGAATTATTTACAATCATTATTTTCTCAGCATCTAATAAATAAATTTTGACATTCTTTATCTTAGTTAATAATTGTTATATGGATGTAGTTGAGATATTCCTAGATCACGAAGATACTTAGGAAATTGAAAGGAAGCAGCAATAAGCAGATTGGAGTTTGTATCACAGATTCTCAACTATAAATACCTGCTTCTCATTAGTTGCTCGTTCTTGCTATGACACATAGAAGTATAAGAAGTATTTAGGAAAGTCAGCCTACACCATATTTGCAGCTAAGCATATATTCTTGCACACTCCTGACTACTACGATCTCTATTTAGATGGAGAGCCAGTTCTTATGAATCAGGACGTTGCCTGCATTTTTATCAACAACGGCAAGCTTGGTGGAGGAGGCAATATTTTAAACAGCTTTGGAATGATCAATGATGGAGTGGTGGAGATAGGAGTAGTTTAAAATCTAATAGCATAGAAAGGCTTGCTCGGAGGAGCCTTAGAAATCAATAAATTTTTCGATGGAGCAACCAAAGGAGGAGGACTGCATGTCTACGATAGAAACAACTATCAGCTGTTTAGAGGCAGGGAAGTTAGAGTTGTTAATCAGAATTATCAAAGAGATAACTTTATTTAACTTTAGAAATTATTATAGCGATATAGAGATAATCCTTAATTGAAAAAGGAGGTAGACTTTAATGTAGATGGAGAACCCTTGAAATTCAAAGAATACGTTAAGATGAAGGTTTTACATTAAGAACTTGAGGTCATTCTCATAAAATTTGTATTTATGTATTGGTATTTAATTCTTGATTATGAAAAGCTTTTGAAAAAGTCAAACTACATCGTATGATAAGCAGTGGTAACAAATTAGTTATTAGAATTAATTTAATGCCAATTAGTTAAGCCAATCTTTTAATTTTGAGAAGGTAATGTTTAAATTTAATATGCTGAGAGGTTTAAGGATAAAAACGTAGAAGGAAATAGGATGGGGCTCTGTGCTCAGAACAACCTTATTTGGGACAAAGTGACTGTTGATCAGCACTTGAATTTCATAGGAGCAGTTAAAGGTCTCTCAAGAAGTGAAATCATCAACTCATCATATCTTAATATTACCATCATGAGTGTTAATAAATATAATAAACTAAAGGGAACTGATAAAGACCACTCTTGACTTAACTCCATTTACAAAGACCAAGGCTTGTGATCTCAGTGGAGGTAACAAGCGCAAACTCTGTTGCGCTATGTCTCTTATGGGCAACCCTCGACTCGAGTTCTTAGATGAGCCTACTACAGGAGTGGACCCAATTGCAAGAAGATCTTTATTTAAGATGCTGAAGCACCTTAAAAAATCCTCCATTATGCTAACTACTCATTCCATTATTCTTAATTAGCAATTTTCTGATATTTCTTCATAGAATGGACGAGGCAGAAGCCCTTTGCGATGTAATTGCGATCATGATCAACGGTAGATTCGTGTGCTTAGGCTCTCCCAGTCATTTGAAATAGAAGTATGGATAGGGTTACTAGATCACAGTTAGACTTAATGAAATAGCTAACAAGGCTTCAGTTGAGGCTAAAATCTTAGAGAAACTACCTTTTGTAAAGAAGGAACAGTCATAAGAAGCAAGTCAGGCCTAGCAAGCAAACGAATCATTAGAAATCGGTTTTAGAGTTGATGTAAACTCCTACGGCCAAGATAATCACATCCAGCAAATAGCTTTCATATTCTAGACCCTTAATGAGTTACATTCTGAGAATATGTTCGCCGACTTCTAAGTTAAGTAATTAAGTTATCTTATGATATGTAAGTGACTAGATCTTCCTTAGAGCACGTGTTCATTCATTTCGCTAAGTTCTAGCTTGCTCAATAGAATATTCCAGGCGCAAATAATCAACAGTAACCTGCTGCTTACGGTGTTCCTCTGTAACCTATGTTAGTTTTATTTTTAATATTATCTATGGGTCAGAATGTTTAAGGAGGCTAGATATAGATGATGCCTGGCCAAAATCCCTAACTGGTATTCCAGTAGCAGCAATAGTAGTAACAAATGATGTAGTAGCAACAGATGCTCTGGCAATAACAGCAGTAGGCATTCTATTAACAGCAAAATATGCAATAATAGCCTTAAATGTAGATGCCACCTCCTCAATACCAAAATCAAATGCAACCTCAAATCAACAATAAGACCCCCAAAGAAGGAGGAAAATAGGTTTGAATGTTTTAAGAAAGACAGATAGGCTACAATTATTTCAAAGGTATCTGTAAATTTTAATTACTTGAATCTTTATTTGATAAGAGAGATATGTGCTATTCCTTCTACATTAGTGTTGAACTCCTGAATGGGAGTCCTGAGGAGATATACCTCTCCATAGGATCTAGGATGTTCCATAGTAAGCATTGAGAACGTAGTAGACTTTCCAGCTCCGTTAGGGCCAAGTAGTCCGAACACTTAATTTTGCTCAATGCCGAAAGAATTGCCGCTTACTGCAGGATAGCCGTTGTCGTAGCACTTATGAAGATTCTTAACTTTAAGGAGATAGTAGAATTTGAATAAATACAGCTTAACTCAATGTTTAGATAGTTGTGCTCACCCTGATCATGGTTGATAGTTTGGATCTCTCTGATGACATCTTCATCAGGTGCGAGATATCTCGGGTGCCATGTTGGTTGTCTCATGTCTTCAGTCTTGAACTTATTAAGCTTGATGGTATCGATGATGATAGTGATGGTGAAGAATATAAAGCCAAGGATTACCATGAGTACGCAAGCCACAGGTGGTGTGTACACGAAATAGGATTCAATTGTATCCCAGCCGCTAATTTAGTTAGACTCATAGGTGTGTTTGAGAACCACGTAAACAAGCGATTCATAGAAGGGCTGGAAGGGATCCTCAGCCAAGATGTACCTGATAACTTTGCTTCCGTCTTTTCCAGTGAGGGCACTCAGAACTGAGCCGACGGTGCTTGGAACTATATAACCAATGACAAGATATAGAAGTCCAATTTGTCTGAAGGCACTATTCGCAGAAGAGAATAAAAAGCCAACCATGTAAGTCAAACTGATAAGTGCAAATCCAAAGCTGGCTAGGATGCCTAAGAACACTCCCCAGTTTTCAGTAAAAGCTTCCACCTTCATAAAAAAGAAAATGAAGCATGATTATCATAGGGAAGAGGAGGGCAACAAAGGCTAAACAAGGTATAAGGAACAAGCACAAGTCGGCTATATAGTTTCCAACATAATAACCATTCATAAATCAGAATCAAATGTAGTCTTGAAATAAATCATACTTGCTTATCCAAAATCTATTCTATTTTATAATTATAAGGAAGAGTAACCTTATTTACAAAAATCCAAAGTTATGCTTCGTGCTTTTAAATTTTCTTTTCCAGAAATAAAATTAAAATTGAAACCTATATTCCTTTTCATATATACATTTAAGAATAATAGAGCGGATGCCCATGAAGTGCATTAAGTAGCGAAGTTTAAATTCTCTATCCTGGCAAGGAGCGAGTATGAAAATACCAGAGCAAATACAAAAACCTATCAGCATCCAAAGAGTAAAGAGGAAAGAGATAATGATGATGTACACCATTTTGGTATTATCATCTGCGTCTTTGGGAATTTTAATTGCCCTTAAAATATAAGTTCTTCATTTTTGAGAATGAAGCCATTGAAAATAAGGAAAGAGAATATTGCAGAAATGAAAGGACTAGCGAGCAACAGCCACATTCTTGGCTCAGTTGAAAATTGTATCATTCTTCTCTTGAATAAATAAAAATGTTTCATACACTAAAATTGAAAACAGCAGCGACTTGCTAGAAGAAAGATGGCGAGCCTTAAATGTCAAGATAGTTCAAGAAGTCTTAATTGCTTTCTAAGTCATCTCTGTCAATAGTTCCATATGATTTTAATCAGCTTAAAATACAATATAATCCTCCATCTACGTTGTGAAGTCTTTCTTCAGCCTTAGCAATGCTCACATAAGCGTCCTCTAAACTGTTCATTTCAATATCGATATAGACAAATGGGAATTTCCTTTCTAGCTCAAGGAGCAGCTCAGGTATCTTTGGTTGTTGATCGAAGGGTACAAGATATATAAGCTTCTTTTGAGTTGAGTCAAAGCTTTCTTCACAACCTACAATCAGCCCAGAGTCCAATAGCACTTCGTCAATTTACTACTTTGCTTACACGAATAGATCAAAGCATTGTGGAGATGCTTTCGCTTCGATTAGCAAATTGTATCCCACACCAAAACTTAAAAATCTACAATCCTTTTTAAGACAAACGCTTTTTAATGTTGAAAGGGGTGTCTAGAGCAAGCAATTTACCATGCGACATGATTTCATCAATTTAATAGATAATCAAATGATGCAAATCCTTTCAGCAAGTTCATCAGCCTCTTCAAGATGCTAGGTGCTCATTATGATGGATCTTCCTTACTTGATTTGCCTGATCAAATTCCAAACCTGTCTTCTCGATTCTACGTCTAAACCTGAAGTAGGTTCATCTAGGATAATTAGCTTTGACCCTCCGATAAGAGCCATTCCCAAAGACAGCTTTCTCTTCATGCCTCCAGAGAGAGTCTTTGAAAGTTTGTTCATGTGCTCTGTCAATAAGACCTATATAAAGTAAGTAATGTCCGTAATGATTAAGACGACTTGAAGTGTATCTCTGATTTATTGATTTATTTCATTAGGAGGAATATCCTTGAGCTCACACACTAGTCTTAGATGCTCCTCGCATGTTAGATTTTCAAAGAGTACGTCGAATTGTTAGCAGAGACCCAAGCTCTATCTAACACCATCCATATCTTCCATCAAGCTATGACCGTATACTACAAAATATTCATACTACACAATTATAAATTCAATCTTCAATTTAATATCTTAAGATCTTGAACAATCTTACTGTTAGCATCACCACTTGTAGGTTGTAGGACACCTGTCATCATATAGATGGCAGTAGTTTTTCCAGCTCCATTGTGCCCGAGCAAGGTGAAGACTTCATTTGCTTGAATATCTAAGCTCAAGTCATCCACAGCCTTGAAGGTTCCGAATTTCTTGGTTAGCTTTTTTATTTGAATGGGTGCCTAATTAATATATTTAGCTGATTCATGAATAGCCAATTTTAATAATAAGAAATTGAAAGGTTAATTGAGAATCTATCTTTGTAATTAGAATAAATTTTGCTGATGAGAGTGTTAATTATAGTATTAATTTGGATAGATGAAAGATAGATTACTCTATTTTTGTCAGAATGTTATATATAAGAACCGGATGAAATGTATAAGATAAAATATCTTTGGAGTGGCTACAAAAATTGTATTGAAACTTACCTATCCATTGAAAACGATAGGCTGGCTTTCTCTGTTAGCTTCGTCGTCTTGGTTGATGAGAGAGACATATTCTTGTGGTCTGTTTCTTCTCCTTCTGAGACAAAAGCATGGGTGTTTAGCGATTCCGTACGTGTCTGGAATTACTTAGTCCAAATAGACGTATAGTATGTAGTGGAGAGGAATGTTCAAGATCAAACAAATCCATGCCACGACGAGAGGAGTGTCAATGTCAGTTTAAAATATGCACACACAATTTTTCTATATCATTCTTAAATAATTATTGCATCTAATGATAAATTGGCTATGTTTAATTTGAGCCAGTTTTAGCACAACTTGATAAGATGACAGTCATTGGGAAGTGAGGAAGCCAGTAGAAGAGTGGGAGTAATGATTGATTATTCTGATATATAGCTATGAAAATGGCCATGGGGAGAATAAGTGCGAGTTACCCAATCTACACTGCAAGTTTTGAATCTGAGAAAAAGGTAGTGATGAATAGGGTGTAAAGAATGAAAGCCATAGCGTAGAGCACAACTGCGATGAAGAAAGGCACGATCATTGCTCCTTCTAGGTAGCCAACAACTGAGAAGGTCAGCACCACTAAAAGTGCAGTGAAGATTGAGAAGATCATTAAAATCTAAAGTCATGGTCTTAAAATGTTGACTTTATAAGATGAGTTGAGTGAAGAAAAAACTGAGGCCATAAGCTCCAGTTTTGAGACTGAGGATCTTCAGAGTTTCTCTCATCTTTTGCTCTTTCTCAATAACAACTTAACTCAGTACGAATCTAGCAGCTGTCGAGAAGCAAATGGGGATGGCGATACCCATTGTAACAACCACGAATACTATAAAGAAATTAGACTCGTTTAAAGATGGTGATAATTAGTTGAAATAAGTTAGCGAGCTCTTTATGAGACATGATTTATACTTACTACCAGTTGAATTGACATCAGCTTTTGTTTAAAAGTAACCAAAGAAGAAGCATATGACTACAGGTGAAATAATTTTTGCATTGAGTTTTAAAAAATAAATGATATGTTAGAAATGAACTCCCAAATAGTTTGCTTCCAGAGTCTTTTCTTGAGCGTGATATTTTTGGAAATCAGCGCTTTGAGCTACCTAAAGAATCCCATACTAAGCTCTTTCTAATTTTATATATTTACAATTAGAGTCTTAATTTCTCATTTTAAGATCCATTTCATCCACTCACTCGTAATTAACAATTTTAGCCTAAGAGTGATTATTCTACCTCATACTCTCCTCTCTTGATAAAGTTTGAAATGAGTAGAATTTTTATTGATAAGATAATTAATTAGTTATTAAATTAGAAATGAGCAGTAATCTATATCCCGAAGGGAGGCAGCAGCAGCCACTGCAAATTCACAGTTCACTCCATCTGGGGCTTTCCATACTTAGAGTATTCTCCCCTTAGCACTCTTCCAATGGCTTTTTCTTCAATCTATAGGGATAGACCAATCTTCCCCACAATGAATTTGCTCCCTAATAAAACCCTATGACTGGAAATTCAAGGCAGCAAACTCAAATAAACAATAACCACCATCAGCAGCAGACCTTCCCAAAAAATGTGCAATCCAATAAACTCTACTTAAATAGTGAAACTTTGTATATTATTAAAAACGATAGCTTCAAATTCAATCTAACCTAATGGATTATATTCATAGAGTTCTACTGTATTTAAAATTAATTTGGATAACTTCTAAGCTTTCGGACCTCAAGGCTAGTTTTAAACTCCTTCGTTCATAGATTCCTTATTAGCATGTGGCTACTCCTCAGAGCAACAATTTCTAGCACACTCCCCTAGTGGAAGCCAGAAATCTCGGAATAGCCGCAAATAATAATTAAAAACTTTAAAGAGCCAATGGAGCCGCTCATAGAAGAACCTAAAGCAAGAGCTAATACGCCCCTCTGACCTAATAAATCATAGCCACTCATCAATTATACACATATATGTTACTTCCATAGCAGGACAGCACTTAGAGTAACTTTTAGAGGGTGAAAGAGGAAACCTAACATCGGAGCAACTAGGCAGCGAAGAGGATTTGATGCAGTTATTTATGAATGGGGGTCTCCCAAATTCAAATTAGAGGACTATGGGCTTCGAATATCACTAAAAAGCAACTCAAGCAGCCTAGAATCAATAAATTATGAATGAAGGAAATAAAATGAAAGTTACGAAGATAAACTACTTTAAAGTATTTGCTTTATTTTTTTTTCTCAATTGATTTACTTAAATCTAATACTAAAATGTCCGTGGAAAATAACAAAGCAGACACTTACAATGAAGAGTCGGGCTCAGTTGAATCTCGAAACTTGAAGATGAAACTTAACTCAGTCAAGACTGACACAAATGATAAGAGGAGCTTCGATAAGATAAAGCTGTCGCACTTATCCTCTCAACTAGGGGCAAATCTTGGAGACTCCACTGAAGACATTCTCTCTAACAAACACTCCACAACAAAGTCCGCAAAGAACAGAGACCGCCATTAATCCAATAATTTCACAAATACTATGACTACTCCCCACGCTCACCATCATCAGAATTTCATGATGAATTTCTCACCGGATTTGAGAAAGCAGAAGTTAGACTAATTTTATCAAGTATAAAATCAGGAGCAAGCACAGTTCCAGCTACTCTTCAAAAAGTTGGCACGAAGTAGTTTTATCCCAGTACTCTTTTGAATCATCAACAGCAACTTCAGTTTAATGATCTCATGACCACTTAAAATCTGCATTCTCAGTTCCAATAGATCAATGTGAATCACAATACTCAAAAGCAAGATCATAGCTAAAGAGGTACTCATAATTAAATGCAGAGTCCTGATAAAAACTATTACATGCTTCAATAAAGGCAGATTAACCAGCAAAACACATAAGGAACTTAGCCTGCTTTTTACAAGAATCAGGGCAAAAACCATCCTGAACGTGAGCTTCCACTCTCTAATTTCAATCTTTAGCATCATTCAGAGCATTAGAGCTAGTAGAACACAAACCGGGAAGTCTTCCTGCTTAGGGGTAGCTTAAATCTAATTTTGAGGTAAATTAGTTAGGTGGCCAAGTCCAAGCAACTAATAAAAACTAAGAAAGAATAACTTAACAACAACAATTCTAAAAGAGTTCCAGTTTAAAAAAGACTAAAAAGGGCAGAAGTAGCTTAAAAGAAGATAAGTTTAAGTAAGAGAAACAACTTTTAAGAATAGTTATCATTTTATAAATAACTGCAGTTTTCTCCAGATCTGTAAAGCGATGAACTTTAGATTGTATCTCTTCCTCAACATCTAAATAGTAATAGTTTCTTTTGAAAAAATTGTGTGAGATTTTTCTAAACTTTGAAGGAGGCTTTTTAGAAGGGAGGAAGTCCTCACATAATGCTAAGAAAGTGAATCACTATCGCTATGACTCAGTAAAATACGGAATTGAGGGAGATCTAGTTGATTTTGAGATTGAAGAAGATTTCGTTATTGAAAAAGCCAAACAAAGAAGTATAGAGAATCTATAGCAAGATAGGGAGAGAAGCATATCAGACTTTAATTCTCAACAAATAGGAAGCATTTAAGCTCAAAGAGAACTCAACTTGAATAGATCCTACTAAGATTTTAAAATTCTGTTTTAGAAAAAAAGGAGAGAATTTAAAGGGTGTTAATTTTTAAAAGATTTAGATATGAACAATTCATCAGAGGGACTTGCTTCAATAGAAGATTAGGAGGCATTAGAGCCTCTAGCGAAGAATCGATTTAAATATCAGGACTCTGAAGAAGATGAAGAAGATCTAGATGAAGAGGAATTAAAGGAAGAGGTATGTGACCTCCCGCCTAAAATAGAGGACTTACAAGTAGAGGAATACGATGATTCCGAGGAGATGTTCAAATTCGGGCGAGGTGGAACTGCAGGTGGAAGCCTGCAAAGTAATCACCAAGGGTATGAAGATGAAGAGGAGGATGATGAGATTAATAATGATGCGCCTACTGTTGTAATTGATGATAACTCCTTCTGTGAAAAAGAAATTGACAGCAGCCCGGAGGGTTTTAATGAAGAAGGTTTGAGAGATAGAGTAGTAAACTCTAACATAGAGTTCGCTCTCAAGTCTATAAAGCTACTTGAGGAAGAGGAAGAAGCGCAGAGCAAAAAGAAGAAAGTCACCATTATAAGTGTGGAAGAAGAGGAGGATTTAATTGCACAGATTAATGACATTAGAGATAGAATAAAGAGAGGTGAAACTGTGGCTTAATAGAAGTAGAAAGTGTAAATGGTGTCTGGAGAGGGTAGCTCAGGCATCATAGGGGAGGGAAAAGCCATTAAAATAAGAAGAATTAGTAGTTTGAGGAGTTCAATTTTCCAGTTCAAATGAACTCACTCAGCAATTATGAAGACTAGTATTATAGCTCTAACGATGGATAGGGAGCTCATACTTAAAACCTATAGCAAAAGATTCTAGACTTGCAGTCTCATTTCAGGTCAGTTGATGATATCACTCACGCTGGATTCGTTAACAATAACCAGCAACATTCTAGACAGCAAAATAGCAACCTAGATAAGCAACCAAATCATATGTGCATATATTCTGGCTTATGTTTGAATCATTTCTCGCACAATGTCCCAAAGCCTCCTCTTTACTCGTTAACTTTTGCACATCCTCACGATCCAGAAAAAGAGGTCCAGACCAATCCTCTAGCAGGTCTTTCGCAAAAGCAAACTTTCCATTCAATAGATCAAAATGCGCCCACAAACTGCATCATCATGGATGGCCCTAACATTTTTGAAAAGAAGAAGCAACGCTATGAGAAGATTTAGAGAATGAGAGGAACTCTTAATCCTTAGAATGGAGGGTTAAGCAGTGAAGTCATAAACTAAATCTCATTTATTTATGGAACTTTTCTTGCCCATATTGTTTTATCCTAGCACAAGAGGAGTAGGGATGATACTACTCCTAATGGAGGCATAAGCTCAAGTGTCTCAAATAATGTTCCATCAAGTTAGAAAAAGTCAAACGAAAACTCTTCTTGCAAAGGCTCGACTATCTCTAATCTATAAATTAATTCTTATATACTTACATAGGATAATAGTACGATTTACTAACTAGTACTGAATAAGTGCTGGTTTTTAAATTGATTATTATTTATATTCCTCAAATTTTACTTTACTTTAAGTCTTATATACTATAGAGGTATTAATTATTAATCTGAAAGTAAACAAGTTCAGCACAAGTCTGACAGCTTAAAAGTCTAGCAGTAAGAAAAGTAAAGCCAATAAATCTACAGTCACTAAGATTTAGCAGACTCTGAAGCCACTTAGCTAGCACATTTAGTCTAAATCCAGACAAGTCTCAAATATTCATTAGCTCTATTAGCAAAACAAAGGTGGCGTACACTCCCATGAGCTAGTTGTAATGCCTCTGACAACTCCAAACTAGTAACTTCTCGGAAGTTTGTGTCAAAAGATGACGGGTCAAGTCATTCATTAAAGAGGGGCAACTCTAAGAATAAATCTACTCATGAAAATAATCAAATCTCAAAATGAGACCGAGTCTTATTTTCATTTTATCTCTAGTTAGGGTGGGAATTTTCTACTCTATAGTATAAAGAAAGGATCTACCATTAACCCAGCCTCTTCATCTTTAGGAGGTAATAGCATAGGTCTATCTTAAGAAAAGAGTGCCCTCAAAAAGAAAATAATGCAAAAGTCAAAGAAGTAGATGCAATCTGTCGGGACTGTTGCTCTTATGGAGCAGAGTAATGGTTCTTAAACTAGGCAGATAATAAATAATTTAGTGATTAACATCGGTCAAGAGCAGCCAGTAATGATCCATTCCTCTTCTTTCAAGAAAATGAAAACTCCCAAAGTGAAACTCGCAGAGGATTTGCTTATGTCTTAGGGGTCTAGCAGTGGAACTCAAGACCTTAATTTTAATCACTAGTTTAATCTTGGGATGAGCTCCTCTAAGAGAATGACAGATATTCACCCCCACCATGTAAGTAACATAGGATAATTCAAGATCCTCGGAGGCTAGAGCGTTAAGAACAATTCTACTACTAACTCCTACAAAAACCCTTTCTTCGCTTCTTTGAAATTGGGCACCACTTAATTCGAGGATTCTCAAGGAGGAGGAAATGCTCTAGACTTTGCAAATGTTAAAAATAAGTCCACTTCCTAAAACGAGAGAAGGATGACCGCTCACTCTTTGCAGAAAATGCCCAATACTTTGAGCAATATGCCTGTATAATCTCAGTTTAAGGGCACTTAGAAGTCTAGCTCTCATTAAATTTAAAGCTAGGCTAAGTCTGTCCCTGCTAGTGAGAAAGTTATGACAGGCGTGGATCCCTCTTTCCTCTCTAAGCTGATCAAAACTAAGCAAGAAACTCAACTATCCCTATATTTATCTATACTTCTTAAACTGACCACGCTTTCGAAAATCTAAAGAGAAGACTGAATGGGGGAACTCAACTCTCTAATTTTAGCTTGAACTCTCAACGCCAAGATCCTTAATCCCTAAGTGTGGTTAACACACTTAAAGTAAGCGGTGGGGCAAATACAGTTACGCAGGGGACAGAGAAGAATCAGTTTATCGAATTCGAGAAGAAGTACAAGAAGCTCTCGAATATGATTAGCAAAATTTTACAATGAATATATATAAATTAAAATTGCATGAAAAACACACTAAGTTTTAATCCTTTATTTATTAGTTTAGAAAATATTAATTTTTAGGATGGAATCCGATATAAGTAATTGATGAGATAATTTTAATCCACAAAAATAATTTAAACACCTCTAATCATTATCGTTAGATGTATAGCGAATGAATGATTGAATCAGAGTTGGTGTTGTATGATTGCCCATATTAATTTATATTCTGATGATGATCAGCTATGTTCAAGTTAAAATTTAAGACACAAGTTTAAAGTAAGTTGTGCTCAGTGAAGGGCTTCGAAGATTTCTCTAAAAGATCCACCATCTTCAGATAAGAGCTAAGCTCTCAAGTACTCCTTGAATTAGGATAATGCAATAAATTAAAATTTAAATCTCCTTCTAAGAAAAAGATTATGAATATTTAAATAATGCCATATCTTCTAACTTATCTTTAAATAGTTTGATGAATATCTAAGGAATATGTTAAATTAAAATCTCTGAATAGCTCTGCTGCAAGTTAGATTGAAGGGTTACTAAAGTCTAAGTTCTCAATCTGATCTGAGTCAGTTACCTGAGCATTCTATTAGGCCTTTGGCTTCTTGGCTACCTTTTGGTCTGGTGCTTCAGCTGGCTGAGAGTTTTCAGTGGCGGGGGAAGGTGTTGGTGCGGGAGTATTGTTTCCTTGTTTATTAGTGGAGTCCTTTTAAGAACCATCGATGTTTAAATCGTCGAATTTGAGACCGAATGACTGCATGAGCTTCTCAGTCTTGTTTTTAAATGTCTCAACAGTCTCAGCCAAGTCCTTCACCAAATAACAATTATAAATTGAGCTTGTATTTGATATCGTTGTAATATTTCTTCATATCTTCGAAAGGGTTCCATTGAGCGAGTAAGTAACTATGAACTGCAGTCTGCACTCTATTGAAAGCCTGAGACTAGCTTGCTGGTGTAGATGCCTTCTTGAATGATGAATAGCCTCTCTATGCTTCAGCTAAGTAGGCCTCAGGTGAGAGAGAATCGTCAAAGCTTAAATCATTCTCATTCACTTCTGCCAAAAATGGAAGAGGAACCGCCATTGTCCATCTATTTGAAAAATTAAATTTCAGTATCTTAATTTAAGAATGGTCCAAGGGAGTGCTGTGTTTACTACTTTTCTTATCGCAAATTTAGCTACCTTCTCAAGAATAGGTCCTCCAACTTTAGTGGCCACTTTCATAATTGGGGCCAGCCTTTAAAATCCATTTTTAATCGTGTTTAAGTCGAAACCATTCACCTCAGAGAGCATCTCTGGCTCTATTTCTGCAAATGAACTGGCCTCAGCCAAAATATACTCTGCCAACTCTGAGTCTATCTGCTGCTCTTAATATTAAATGCTCAAAATTTATAGTAGTATTCTCATTAAGATTAAGACTATCTGAAACTGCTTAGTGAGTAGATAACTAGCCAAACTCTCTGGAGCTTAACTGTGCAAATAGTCTGTCCTATAGTAGAGTAGACTTGATGCTTGCTTGCGAGGTTGAAGTGGCAAGTGCACCCAGGAGAAGGATAATGGCTCTAAGGTTTCTAATTTGCTGCATTGATAAATAAGTTTTAGTATATTGGTGGGGACTCGTTCCCTTCGCTTCTTTGATAAATAAATTTTATTTAAATTTAACTCCTAACTGCTACTCATGATTAAACTTGGATGATAGAGAGTGAATTGAACTTGCTGAAGTTTAATACTTAAGTTAGAGAATACAAACTTTCTACGACTCTTTCTTTGTGACTTTATGACTTTAATTGTTTTCTTAATCATAGAAATTTACACTTGTATGAAAGATAGAAGCACTCTTGACTATCTTCATATAACTGATCACTGATTACCAGGATAGGAGTACTTCTCTATCTCTTCCTTTATCTTAGGGGAGTTAGGCTCTGTGAGAGTGTAGGCTTGGAACTTGCTCTGGCCTTCAGCTTGACTTCTCATGTTGTGAATGTCCTTGAACTCAGAGAACCATGGGTGGTTCAGCACCTCCTCGAGAGTAGGGCGCTTGTGTCTATTCTTCTCAAGAAGTCTCTTACAGAGATCCTTTCCTTCCTTAGTGACCTTGTCCCAAGGGTGGAAAGAGAAATCGGGAGGATCATAAATAGTCTGGCGTGCAATCTCTCTATCATCTTCATCATCGAAGGGCAAGACTCTACTAAGCAAGAGATAGATTATAACTCCGAGAGACCAGAGATCCACTTCTTTGCCATAGGGCTTTTGAAGCAAAACTTCAGGGGCCACATAAGACAAAGTTCCGAAGGGGTCGAGTGAAGTCTCATTAGGTCCAATAATCTTAGAGAGACCGAAGTCCACAATCTTAAGATCAGAGTTTTCACCGTTGTCAGCCATCAAGATGTTTTCGGGCTTCAGATCACGATGTGCGACTCCGAAAGAGTGCAAGTAATAGAGAGCAGTGGCAATCTAATGAGAAATAACCTTAGCTCTGTGCTCGGAAACAGTGAACTTTCTCTTCTCGAGATAGGTAAATAGATCTCCTCCGCACAAGTTCTCCATAACAATGTGAATATAGTCCTAGTTCTCAAAGATATCGAGCAATCTAATGATGTAGGGATGCTGACACATCTTCAAGATTTCAATCTCACGTCTCTATAGCTCAACATCAGAGACTGTCATCTCTTTCTTTGACATGATCTTAACAGCCACGACCTTTCCTGTCTTCTTATGAACAGCTGACTTGACCAGACCGAATTTACCCTTGCCAAGAGTCTCTTTGATTTCGTAAAAATCGTTGAGGGAAGAGTAACCGATAACTTTCTTGATGGCTTTGATCCATCTATCCTTCTCTTCTTGAGTAAGGAGGTAGTAAGTTCGGACCTTATTGGGTGGGAAAATGAGTTTGAAGGGGTAAAGAACAGTGGTTGCATCAAGATGCTCTTCTGGCTCATCCTTAATGAAAACTCCGACCAAGTTGTGCATACCCTTGTGCTTGTCCTCATGCTTATTCTTATAGACGTAGAGTTCCTTACCGAGAAGGCAGTACCAGTATTTCTTAAGCTTAGTCTCAGTGGCCTTTCTAATCATCTCTCCCTCTATCTATACGGAGTTTTTGTCATCTTGATGGAAGAAACTCTCCATCTTCTTAGCTCCTCCTTAGAGGATGATTAAATCAACAACAGCAATTATTCCCTCACCAAATATATCTAGGATGTTAGTAGGTGACATCATAACTTGATTCTTGAGAGAGACTCTGTTGTCTCCTACTTATTTGACTTAGCTTTATGACTGGTTGGGAAGTCTGATGGCATCAAAGCGGGTGGGAGAACCCGGCTCATCGATACCATTCATCCTGAGCTTCTCCAACTCTTCCTGTCTGTGGCGTTTGTCTTGGTGGCAAAGCTTACTAGACTTGAAGTTGGATATGGCTATCTAGTTAATCTTGTCGGCGTCTATCACTTCCTCTCCAGGTTCTGACATGACAGCATCTTGGATGCCAGTAGTTGGCTGAACACCACTGTACTTCTGTAGGAGGGAGGAAGTCTGTAGGTTAGTCCCTCTGAACATGGTTTGAATTGGAGACAATAATAATTAAGATATGGGGATTGACTACTTTAAACAACTTGCTCATAATTTTAGGACTAGCAATAGTCTTTTTAGTAGGGGGTGCATTCATCGGAGCAGAAGCTTAGTTTTTAGGTGATCCCTCTGAGGATTTGGGCCCTTGGCTCACGAACTTCTCGTAGTTCTTCTTATATCTGAAGAAGTTCTCACTGCAAGGCAGAGATGACTGCAGCAATATCATAATCTAAATTAAGTGGGTTAGCTTATCACTTTCAAAGTCAAAATCTTATTAATCTCATGAATATGTGAGTAACTGCCAATTTATTTATTGCAAAATAGTATTATTCTTAATAAATAGACTCATAGGTGCAGGGATATTCCCTTTATATAATATTGAAAGAGAGAAGAGGCAAATTGGCTCATGTTAGGCCACTCTTGCCTTATTTTTACGAGACAAATATGAAAAGCAACTTACTGATAGGAACATCTCTGAGGACACCTCTTCATTTATTTATTAGAACTCCTCGAGTGATAGTCAAAAAATAAAAATTCAACTTAGTAAAAAATTTAAAATTAAGTCTCTTCCTCTCTCCAAAAACTTACTCGATAAGTTTATGGATCTCCTCCTGGGTTTAAATTCTATCAAGGAACACCTCTCTATTTTAAGAATAATTATAGACACGAACTTCCCAGAAATAAAATATAAGTATAAATTTTAGAGAGATTCCCTCTTTCTGCCTTTCTAGAGGAATCAATCCAACCAGAGCAAAGAAGCATGTCTTTAGAGTTAATTTAGCTCTCTTCGCTTCTTTAAATACCCTCACGATGTGGAGGGTTTCAGTTAGTCGCCATGAAATATAGCTGTGGCTGGTTTACGAAAATAGAAGTTTGGAAGAAATAATTTATAAGAGGCATGAGTTACCTTAGAGTTCCTGGTTAGTATTTGAGAAATAAAAAAGGGATCAGAGTGCAGCTCTCTTTCTTTTAATCTTATAATAAGACACTTACTTTCCACCACCCTCACTGGTGAATTTTCCTTCGCCCTGCACTCCTCCAATGATTGTCTTTTCAATAGGAATGTGAGAAAGCACTAAACGCACATCCTCCTTCTTGATAAAGCCATCTTTGTCGAAGTCGTACCTAAAATTAAATTATGAATATTCTGGCTAAAAAGATGGAGTCGCCAAATAAAATATAATTGGTCTCTTTTTATCTCTACTAACAGGTTTGTTAGCAAGCAGGAAAGACTTGACAAGGGTGAATTGTCAATAGTCATAGGACAGATTTAGAAAGGTTTAAGAGGAATTTTAGAGATAGCTGAGAGTGAGAATGGTAGTTAGAGGCATGATTTTTATGATCTCAGTTTCTTAGAATATTGCACGAACTAAGATATGCATATAATAAATGATCTTTTGTAATACTTTATTGTAAGTAATGCCCTTTGATAAGAGGTGTAGGCGGAATATGAGTAATTTATCTGCGATTAATAGGGGAATATATAATGATAAAGATATTCTCGCACTCGCCCTTCGCACATCAGGAATCTAAGCGACAAGGTAGGTCACCCACCATCTTGCCTTTTTTGGCCCCTTTTTTACACTTAAACCATCTCACTCTCGCGCTTAATGCTTCTGCATGTGTTTGCACTTACATATCGAATGCGAGCTTAATCTTTGTGTCTAGGTTCGAGTAGTACACTTTGAAAAATCCATGAACGAATTCTTTGCATGTTAAAATTAATATTCGGAATTAAGACACTTTCATTGAGTATAGAGTATAGTAATTAAAGATTCTTTGAGATCAATATAGCCATCTCCACTAAGATCAAGTACTGAGTAAAATCTCTCACCAATGATTCCCGGCAGTTGCGTGTACTAAAAATGCAGTCAGCAAAATCGAGATTATCCAGCGATGACTTGAACGGGGAGTCGCTCTCAAACTTAAATAGAGGAGTGAAGGGGAGTTCCCATTTCATAAGCGAAACTTACTGTATAAAACATTCTAATTATGTTTATCAATTTGATGTTGGCCTTACTGTAAGTATGGAGACTTTGTTGATTCCTTTTGTCTTTTGATCAGACTACTGGACGAGGTCCTTGTAGATGTCTTTGAAGTAGGGAATGGCTACGTTTTTCTTGAATTCCTCGTTTAGGGTGATCGAGTCGTCCACCAGCTCGATCTTGCCCTAGAGATTAACGAGGCCTCCAAGTCCACCGAAGTTCCCTGCTGCTTAAGCGTTAGCTGAAGTTTCCATTTGATCTTTCTTTGTTTGTTTGCACTAGAATGCCTAGTAACTTAATGAATGTATTAGTTAAATTAATATAAAAATCTCAAACTCCGCACTCTTTTAAGTGCGCCGATCTCACTCTCACTCATAATCACATGTTCATAACAAGCCGCAAATATTATTCAAACTCTTTCTCTCTCGCATATCTTAATCATAGGGTGAATAAATGTGCTTAGATTTGTGATTGAATGGCTAAATATTCGAATCATTTAAAGATATCTAGAGTTATTTGAACATTATATATTTACTCAAAGAGAAAAATTCAATTTCAAATTTTTATCAAATCACTTTACTTATTTTAGGTATGAATTCTTTTAACACGAATGGTGGATAGACCACAACTTTAAACCTGAGCTCTCTTGTGGCAAATAATTTGCCTCTCTCTTCAGGTGGAGGCACTCAACCTTTTAACATGAATCCACATGAGTTCACAGAGAGCGATCCTTTCTAGAATCACCTTGATCAGTAACTTACACTCCTAGAGGGAAACAAAGAAGAGAGACACAAACTTCAAGAGCTCCCAAGGCTGAGTTTTTCGCAGATCCAAACCCCAAAACTGACTTATAAAACCTCAACAGATATGTAGGAAAGCATCGTGTTGAGTTTGAGAAGGATTTTGAACAGCAATAGAAGGAGAAAAAGTTTGGAGAGCGCATAGAAATGCACACTGAAGAGTATCGTGAATATATTGAGCAACTTCTTCAGAATAACGCAGCAGAGGCGCTTAAGAGAACTCACCTATGTGTGACTTGCTGGTAGTATCAGGGCTTAGGATAGAAGTATTCTCATGCTAGGTTAGGCCACATGACTATGTTTTGCTATGAGTTGAGGACAGAGGAGTAGTTCCTTGAATACGCAAAAACTCAGGAAAAGATAATCACAGAGGCAGATGGAAAGCAATTCATAGAGCCTATTAAGGCTTACCAGAGGAAGACTCCGAACATGATTTCTGACTCATTTCAATCCCTGAGTAACAGCAATACTGGCTTCGTTCCCTTAATGGCTTCAAACACTGTTTACCTGGATGAGCTGCGTAAGGTTATGGCTGAGAAATTTGCGATAGACTAAGATGTTTTAATTAGGGAGCAAGCGATGCGTAACAAGGAAGAGTTCTTACTTAAAAAGAAGCAGACTAACGTGGTTGATGAGGTCATGCTAGGCATTATCAGAGCAGAGAAGTGCATGAATGCCATCAAACTCAGAGTCAAAGACTACTTTGGAAAAGTTATCACTGAGAAGGAGTAGGAGCACCACTATTATCAGGCTAACCCTTAGGTGCTGCTGCAGATGAGCGCTTAGTAAAAGTAGATGTAATAACAGCAGCAATAATAGTCGCTCGCTGACTATGAAAAAATTGTAAACGAGAATAATAAAGAAAGATAGAAGCAATAAATTATAAGAGAGAGGAGAGCCAAGGCAAGGGAGGAGGAATTTGAAAATGAGGATTTACTTTTCAAAAGTTGAAGATAAAGTTTTGCTTATTTATTATCCAACATTTTAATATTCAAAATTATCTAAATATAAGTCAACTTTAATTCAAGTAATTTTACTTCTAAATTAAATTCTTAAATAATTTTATCTTATTGGAGCATCAAAATGAAAAAGTAGCGCAATAACTCTGGAGTAGAGAGAGTAAGAAAGTCTCCCTCAGATAGAAAACCTCGCATTAGAAACAAACCTATGGTGCCAGAAGATATCCATGAGGTAAACTAAAACATGACTATGGGCTTAGGAGATCTGGATGAAGAAGATACACAATATGAGATGATGCACTTCGGAAACAAGGAAATAGATGAAGCAGATGACATCATTGAGTTCATGGAAGAAGTGGAGAATTATGGTCCAGATGGAATACCAATGAGCAACAGTGCTAACAATTAGAATGAGCTCCTAAGAAATCGGAAGCACTCAGCTATGGATGACTCTGAAGATGCAAATGCCTAAATAAGACACTATAGCTATCAGGATTTAGATAAGAATCCAATTGATAAGGCCAATGCACTCAAGAAGAAATTCTAGAAAAAGAAGTAGAATAATCAGCTTGAGAAAATACTTGAACGCTCTGCCTAGAGTAAGCAAGAGATTCTCTAAGTCTCTATGGACTCTTAGCAGTATAAGGATTTTATAGCTATGATTGAGGAGGCAGACTAGCAAACCAAGCCAAGATTTCCAGTCTGTCTCACTTGTTGGAAGTTCGTGACCGAGTACTAAAAAAGTGCTCACATGAATAACGGTCATTAATGTTTAGGCAAGATGGAAGTAAAGACGGAGCAGCGCTTTATTTAGCTTGCTAAGGACTGGAGTAAGTACTCTTGGGATGGAATTATTCAGCTGTTCTCTCCTAAGACAAATGAGGGCTAAAGAGAATAAGAGGAGGGACCTGCTTTCATAATTTCTTAAAGAAATTAAGTGGCAACTGCAACTGAGCAGCCACCTGCTCATCAACATAGTTTGAGGCATGTGAGTCACAAATCAGCACCTTTCTTAGCTGCTCCTCTTAGTCCTTATAACTAAATTCCAAAGTCATCTGGTATTGGAGGTGAGAACTGTGGTAAAGATATTTTCAGTGGCGCTTCAATGTCAAAAAGTACTAAGTGGTCCCTTAGACAGTTTAAATAACATTTAGAAGTCTTAGAGTAGCTTTAGATAGGACATGCTTTCCTTTGGTAGATTGTCATTAGGCTTTTAAGAACGAGAGCAGGGAAAAGTTGTGCTATATTATTTAGAAATTTAAAGAGCAGATTGCAATTGTGGAGCAACAAGAATGGGAGATTCAAAGGAAGCTTAGAATGCTTATGGACGATGGAGACAAAAATTCAAACTCATAGTCTAAAGAATAGTAAAGTGAGTAAGAGAAATGCTAATAGAGAGAAAGCGATATAGCTGTGGAAGAAAAGGAAGTTCCTTCCTAGCTTGGATTCATAAACCAAACTATATATGAGAATCCATTACAAGCATTTTAGGAATTTAATTATCCTACTCATAATCCTCATCTTGTAGGCTTTTGAAAGTTTTAAATTTGTACTTAAAAATTAATTTTAAAATCTTGAGATTAGATTGAAGGAGTAATTGGATTTTGTATTTAATAAATTAAATTTATGACATCTTCTGATAATAAGTTACTCATCAAATAAGAGATTAGTTAGAGTGTTACAGCTTCATCTGAAAGTGGTCAAAAGATAACTTAAAACAGTAGAAGTGATCGCAGCTAGGGATAATCGTCCACTGAGAAATCTTTCTCCTCAAAGTCTACTCCAATTTCAGAGAAGGAACCTAAGACTTTTATCAAGAAAAAGGAAGGTTCATTACAAGATAACAATCCTTATACGAGGCTAATAAAAAGTAAGCCAGTAATATATTGATGAAATTCATCCCATTACAATTCCTAATTTCTATAAATGCGAGCGTTTACTTAGTTTAGATAATAGAAGAAATATCAAGTCAACTACTCGCTTGAGCAACATAGATGTGCACTTTCCTTTTGCAAATCCATATCCTTGCCAGCTTGATATGATGAGGGCTGTAGTTGACTCAATAATGAAGAAATAAAATGCATTGATTGAATCTCCAACAGGTACAGGAAAGACTTTGAGTATCTTATGCGGCTCTATTGCTGCCCTTTAACATCTTAGACTCTAACATAGACGAGAGATTAAAGAATGAAAAATTTAAAAGCTGAGAATGTAGAAAGGCTAAATAAAGCTTTCTGATAGTGAAGATGAGAAAGATACTGCCAAGGGCAATTTCTTAGATGACTCTGAAGTCGATATGCCTTAAACTATCATCTACTGCACGAGGACACACTCCTAGATCAATCAAATTTTCGAGGAAATCAAATGCAAGCTACCTTATATCCTGAGAGTGAGCCCTTTTGCTTCTCGAAAGCAATCCTGCATCTTTGAAAATCTACCAGAGCAATTTCCTGGCAATGCACTTAATTTATCTTGCAAGTTGCTGAGGAAACTCAACTAAATACAGTAGAAGATGAATAAAAGCGCAACACTAAAAATTACGAATATCAAGACAGATATAGTATCTAAGCAAACTAGAGAGATTGAAAACTGTGCGGAATAAGTCTCAGTCATCAAATCAGGGTGTCCTTTTTACTATGGCTATTATTCTCAAAATTAATGATTATAAGAGAAGCAATTATCATGATTTAATTTAGAATAGTTCAATGAATAAACTTCTGGAAGCAGTGGAGGGAGTCATAAGAACTTTGGAGAGCTCTCCTCGAATAACTAAACCTCCAAGATTGACAAATCTCTAAATATAGTGGCTTAGAAGATTCCCTGGGATCAAGCACTTTCTGTAAATGACTTTAACAAGATAGGAATGATCCATAATAGCTGCCCTTATTACTTGATGAGATCTAGAATTTCAAACTGTGATCTAGCTATCATCCCATACAACTACCTTATTGATAAAAATCTGAGAGACCAGGTTAAGTTACCCTTAAAGAACAGTGTTATAATTTTCGATGAGGGGCACAACATCGACTCTTTCTGTGAGGAGCTCTACACTTTTGAACTCTCCATAAATGATCTCTTCAATGCCTATCATTAGATTAAGTAGATCTGGCTCGATCTATTAATTTTTTAATCTGCATTTTATGTTTACATTTATTAAATCTATAGGCAGAGGAGCAGTTATTGACTGATTACTAGCGCTATCAGCTAAAAGGGTAGAGACTTGACACTAAGTCCTTGGAAATATTCGTGCTCAAAATCATAGATGTGCTAGAGTCTTACAACCTAGATAGGCCTGAGAATAAAGTAACGGTGCCTTAAATACCTGAAGGCTTGAACATATATCGCCTCCCTGAACTCTTTTAGATGTTTGCCATGGTCTTTGGAAAGCTAATGGATGAAAAAGACACCATAGTTGAAAGAATGAGAGATCGAAACCTCATCAAACCACCTAAGTTTGATGCTTAGGGCAAGTAAATTCCGCAAAGTCCAGAGAAAACACCAGCACCTTCCTCAACTCAAGAACTCACATTCACTTAAAAGCTAGATATGTTCATAACTATTCTGGAAACTTGCATCGTTGAATGTGGTGAGAAAGCGAGCTGCCTTAATAAACTCTATGACTGTCTTCTCAAGATCAAAACTTCTCACGATCACTATTAGTCATCTAAATTGCGAAACAACGACAAGCAAAATAATAATAGAGTCAGCAAAGATCAGAGAAGTGGATACTTTGATTTCTATGTGTGCATCTTTGAAGAGTCTAATCACAAAGGATTTGCAGCTACTAAAAGAAAAATGGCTCTCTGGTGTTTCAACCCCAGTTTTGCTTTTAAGAGTCTCCTAGCTGAGCAGCCAAGGAACGTTATATTCACTAGTGGTACTTTAGCTCCTCTTTCTACTTTTTCTTCAGAATTAGAGACCCCATTTGAAATCAGACTGGAGAATGATCATGTAATCAACAAAGAGTAATAGGTCTTTGTATCTATCCTCACTCATGATATCGACTCTAATTAGATCTAGTTCTCCTTTGAGAAGAGAGATGACCTGCAATTCTATCTATTGTTTGCTCGCACTTTAGCTAGGATCTTCTAAAAGATAAATCAAGGTGGAATTCTCGTATTTCTACCCTCATATACAGTCTTAAAGAAGGTGCATAAAGTGTGGAGATAGAATAAACTGTATTAGGAACTCTTCAAGGATAGAGAAGTTTTCATCGAGCCCCAGGATTAGCAAAAGAATGGGAAACTTTTTGAGGACTACAAAAGATCGATCAAGGAAAGAGGAAAAGCAGTTTTCATTGCAGTGTGTAGAGGAAAGCTATCTGAAGGTATAGACTTTACAGATGAAGTTGCAAGGTGTGTGATAATGGCTGGGATTCCCTACCCTTAAATCTACGATCCAAAAGTCATAACGAAGAAGGATTACTTAGACAGGAAATATGATTCAAAGAAATCTGTGATGAATGGCAAAATGTGGTATAAGCTCTAAGCTTGCAGAGCAGTTAATTAAGCTATTGGAAGAGTCATCAGACATGTGAACGACTTTGGAGCGATAGTTCTACTTGATGAGAGATACGTCTCTCACAATATAGAGATCTCAAAATGGCTTAATGCTCGCACAAAGGTCTATTCCCAGTTCACTGACTTTGAAATTGATCTAGAGAACTTCTTTATATCCAACGGATGTGAAAATAGTGCCACAAACGCATCAAGCACTGGTCTGAAGAAAAGGCAGAGAAAGTAAGTGCAGAAAGTTAAAGGCTCTACATCTGGAACAGAGGCAAACTCTTCAATTACCTTGCAATATGAATTTGAGGTTACTAACGACTCTTGACTTTTGAATTTCTAGTAAGAGAGTGGGAACTAGAACAAGCTTTCCTACTTTGCCAACAAGATAAAGAATGAGTTAGCAGAAGGAGAAGATTAAGTAACACTTTGTAGATAACCAAATACCATTGACTCTACCTCACTTAATCCTAGCAGTATTTCTTAAAATTAGTAATCCACTAGTTTATTTCAGCAATAGACAAGTCTGATGGGCAACTCTTTTAATGCAAATAAAGGGTTGAGGTTAAAATAAGAAGGTGGGCGACTATACAGAGAAGATTTTGATCAAGGAGACTTTTTTGCAGAAAGCTTGAATTTTTCAGGCTCAAACTTTACAGAAACTGTGAAGACTAATTTGCAGATAGTGAAGAAGGAAGAAGAAAAGCCTGAAACTGGTCCACCCAAGATTAAACAATAGGCGGCTGAGCAAGAAGATGAAAAGAAAACTCTTAAGTTTAAATTAAAACGTAGAATTAGTTTAATTTGTTAAGTTTGGGTAGCTGCAACAACCTTGTATATACGCAAATAACTAGATGACGCTCGACCATATTGTAAAAGTAAAGCCTCCATCCTCAATAAAGACCCAATCTAACGTTAAAAACGAGGGTGGAGAATCTGAAAGCAATTTCAAAAGTGCATCAAAGGCTTAAAATTAAAGCACCACTTCTCCAGTTAGGAAAATAATACTGGATGATGGACTATCAAAGTTCAAGTATGATAAGTATCAACGCAGCACTTACAATAGGAGACCTTTGAAACTATAATAGGAACTAGGGAGACCACTCTTACACTTCAGATGTTTATGGCTCAAAGATAAGCGAGCCTGAACTGCCCTCTTTAACGAGAGATGAATAAAATAGATAGAGAAGGGATGCTTTTGATTAGTATTTCCAGCCACCTAATGATTAAGACTATAATGAAAATAACCACTCCTCATCTAATCAACACTAGAGTAGAGGGAATTTCTCATAATACAAAAACTAAAGAAATGGAGGAGGGAGAGAGTTTGACATGTACTTTTGACATTAATTAATTAAAGAATCCTTATTAAACTTTTCCATATCTTCTTAATTAACTTCCTTTCTACTAATCTTCATAATAACTTTAGACCAAGTTTAAATAATTATTATTTGTGGATTTTATACCGCTTTCAGTGTCTCCTCCATTTAAAGTGGGAAAGGGTTGGTTTAGATATTCAAATGTGCGTTCCAAAAGTTTGAAAGGAGCTTTAAACTTTGAGAGGCATAATTATTATTCATAATAATTAATTAATTTTAAGCAACAGGCAACCAGCCCTACAACACAACAAAACTTATCACTACTTGAACAAATGGCACCATAGAAAGTTAAGAAAGCAGCAGCACCTGCTACTAACATCAAGAAGAAGGTTACAAAGAAGGACAATGAACACGATGCAGGCGAAGAGAGTGAGCAAGAAGAGAACTCGGCCAATGCTCCTTCAGTAGGAGATATTAAGAAGCAAGCCAAAGGAGGCGCAGTCAAAGGAAAGACCAAGGCTGAGGAGAAGAGCCAAGTTAAGGATGCTAAGGCCAATAAACAGAATCCTAAGAAAGCAACCAAGAATGCAAAGGAAGAAGAGGAAGATGAAGAGTCGGACAACGCAGTCGATGAGAAACCCAAAGCTGGAAAGAAAGTAGCTACACAAGCCAAGAAGCAGACTAAGCCAAATGACAGTGAAGCTGACAGTCAAGCGTCCAGTCAGGACTCTACCACTCACAAAGCCGGTGAAGAGCCCGCCAAGCAAGAAACTAAGTCCAATGCTGCAGCCAAGAAGCAATCTGCTACTAAGTCTTCAAAGCCTCCTGCTAAGGAAGCATCCGCTAAGAAGGCTACAAAAGTTGCGGAAAATGAACCTGCAGTTGCTCCCACCAAGAAACCTGCTTCAGCAGATAAGGCCAATGCAGTAGGCAAATCAAAGAAGACCTAGGAATCAGTTCAATAAGAAGCAGCTAAGGGCAAAGCTAAGGGTAAGGCAACTAGTACTTCCACATCTAAAGCACCTGCCAAAAAGAAGAAGGATTAAGAGGACGAGCATGATGCAGATGATAATTCAGACGAGAATGAGGATGAAGAGGAGGAGGCAGACGCCAAACTAAAAAAGAAGGCTGCTAAGTAGAAGTCAGATGACGAAGACAGCGTGAACAGGCGGTCCATTAGGATCAAGGATGCTGAGAATAAGAAGCAGCAACAATAGAAGTAAGAGGAGTCAAAGCAAGTTTCAAAGAAGAAGCCTGCCGGAAAGAAGGGCAAGAAGAATTCTGACGAAGAAGAGAACTCAGAAGAGTCAGAAAGTGATGGAGAGGAGAGCGAGGAAAAAGATACCAAAGCCACTAAGAAAAATGCAAAGGCCAAGGCTGCTCCTAAGGCAAAAGAGCCTGCAGGCAAAAAGAAAGCAGCAGCTAAGAACAAGGAAGAAGATAATGAGGAGGAAGATTAGAAGAGTGAAGATGATGAGGAGTAGAAGGAGGAGAGTGAGTCTGATGCTGAAGAGGAGGAGGGCTCAGACGCAGAGGAAGATCTCTAAAAGAAGAAGAAGCCCATTGCAAAGAAGGGAAGTCAGGGAAAGAAACCTGCTTCTGCCAATAAGAAAGCGAAGGCTGTTGCAAAGAAGGATAAATCTGCTGATGAAAAGGAGGAGCAGGAAGCTGATAAGGCAGTATTAGGAAAGAGAAAGCAACCTGAAAAAGTTTGCACTCCTAAGAATAATAAGCAAAAGAAGGGACCCAAGAAGAATGACAATAAGGAGAGTGAGGAGAAAGTGAAGTCTTCAGGCACAGGGGAGCAAGATGAAGAGAAGATTGAAAAATCAGAGGACAGCAAAGTTCCAGCAAGTGATGAAAACGAAGAGAAGAATGCCCCAGCAGAAAAAGAAGATCAAGAGATGAAAGATGATACTGCAGCTGCTGTCTTACCAGAATAAGATGCTGAAAAATCTCAGACAGAGTAAAAGGAATAAGTTGCTGAAAGAAATGCAAGTTAGCCACAATAAGAGGAGGCTAATGCGAATGCTGACGCTGAATAGAAAGAGCCGACATAAGCTGAAGATCATGACATGGAAGACTCAAAGAATCAAGATGCTAAGGAGTCTCATCAAGAGGAAGGAGCTGCCACAGAGGGCGAAGACAAGAAGGCAAAATCTGCAAATAAGAAGTAAGCTGGTAACAAAAGAGCCAAGGCAAAGTGATCATTATAAATTTCAATTATATTAGTTGCTAATCTTTAAATGATTCATTTTAACTTTATCCTTTAAATAAAGGGACTATTTTTTCGATTAGAAATATTTTTAAATAAATGTTGATCACTTCTGTTGCTTTGTTTGATTGAATGAGCCAGTGGCAAGTTAAAACAATGAAGCAGTAAAAGTGATGAGAGGAGATAAGCCCATTCACAACTAGAATGACTTAGAGACGAGACCAAGTTCTGTAAACCTATGGAATTTAGTTAATAAGTTGATTAACTTAAATCAATACTGAAATTACACAGCATGATATCGCACTTTTAGAAATGAGAATTCATGTAAATAATTTAAAGAATGAGATGGTTAAGGTTGTTTATGATTAATTATGGTTGTGTGACTTACTTCTTCTCTCTACAGTAGTTCCAGTGGTCGTGATAGTAGCCGCAGTGATCCTTATCGACATGTCTCCATTTGAAGACGCTGTGAGTGTTGTGCTGCACGAGTATGCATTTCTTGAACTCAGCGTAGAGGTCCACACATCCATCACGCTTGTCTGGAGCGATTAAAAGTGCGTCCAACTCCTCTCGAGAGTGCTGCTTTGGCTTGAACACGTCATCCGGAACTAGCAACAAGGTAAATAATCATCATCATATTCAAGTTGCACCCAGGTCCTGGTTTAAGAGAAAATATTTACGACTTTGTGAGAATAAAGAGTGGTTTACTTACTGTGCGAGACATTATAGTAGAATGCCATTATGGATTATGCTGCTAAATTAATAATTATAATTTGCTTCTTTTTCTTCATTGCTAATCTCCTCAACTCAAATTGAATCACATAGTTATAATAATAAAAAGATACATCGCTATATTATAGTAAGATATTTATGGCTATTCTAAGTGCTGCTTTATTTAAAGGGGGAAACTGGTTATATTTTAATAATCAAATCTTTTAAATTAATGAAAAGGTAACTCACCTTTGCAGTCATGGTACTGCTAGGCCTCATTTCATACAGCTAGGAAAACACAGTCCAGAGAAACTTAAAGTTCAAGTCTTCAACTGAAGCAAGAATAAGGATTTTATTTTACTGAAGTCTAGCAATATGAGAGAGAGTTAGAGCACACACTTCAAGACCTAAACGAAATTCACGAAAGTCTACTTGAAGAGCTAGACTCACTCTATCACTAAGAGAGTTAGGATTCATCAAGAGAATTGCCTGAGGATGTCCAGGTTGAGTCTTACTTTGATGATGATGATGATTACTCTGATTTGGATGTTGAGAGCAGACGATTCAACTATATGATTCCCTTCGACGATTTCGGTCCAAATGGACAACCTCACGTAGAAAGCCACCATTCTATCTTCCCAAGGATCATTCCCATTCCAATCTACCACAATAACCCAATTCATCATAACTACCCCACTACAACTAAAAAACCCCAAGATGAGTCCACCTACGACATCACCAGCAAAGCTATCTCACACTCAAATTCACAAAAGAGCAATAAATATCTTATCATATTCGGTTCATGTTAAATATGAGAAATAGTGTGGATAAATAATTCTCTATATTCCGTGATTCTAAAATTAATATAGGGGGAACTTTCTATATTTGATAATTCATTTGCATTTTCCTGAATAATTTATTGGAAATTATTAGCAGTCATTCTTCCTAACTTCGCTGATCCTCAATACTTTGTCTTCTCATTTTATTTGATACTCCCTTATTTTTGTTTTTTTGAATATGAATTTTGTGTATCTGATAACTAAATTCCCTCTTTTTTACTTAAATTAGACTGTCTCTTCCTTTTCTCATTTCCTAATCCAACAAAATACATGCCAAGAAGCGTCACCGCACAACCTATCGCTGATAAGATTCCAGGGATCTTATCTAAACCTATCAGGCAACTTGCTATTTGCGCAAAGAATAAGAAATAAATTAATAATGATGATAAAGAAGGGTTCCACTAGGTAGGCAGTGCACATAACAAGAGGAGAAAATTCTTGAATCAGGTAGCCTAAAGCTGCAAAGGTTATAACACCAGCGAGAAGGGCTAGCTTCGTCCAAGAATAGAAAGCGTATTTTGGAGTTAGGTAAGCAAAAGCACCCACATATGGTTCTTTGCTGAAATTGAAGTCAGGTAAAAACACTAGACCAAATATGTTTATACTTAGCACTGCAGATACAAACAGCAGAGCGTTGCAAGTGAAAGGTGGTGGCGGCGCTTAATCTCTAGCTGTTCCTTAGGATTTTTGGAGTTTCTCTTAGTTTATGAAGTATAGAGCTGCGAATAGAGAACCTACAACAGCTATCGAGTCTCCCAAAAGCACATTCTACTTTCTTGGGTCTGTCTTCTCAGCTCTTTCGTCGAAAAGAGCAATTAAGCAGCCAGCAAGAGATATCCAGGTCCCATGAATTTCAAGCGAAGAAATGCTTTACCTAGAAATAAGGTGATAGAGAACAATGAAAGCACCACCAAGTCCTGCGAATAAGCAACTGTGGCCCACGATAGTATACTCTGCACTCCATACGTAACCCAAAGACATCAAGTTGCTGTAAATCCCAGAAAAAAACAAAGTTTTTAAGTTTGAAGTGTTTCTAAGGTAAGAAGTCATATTGAAATTGGAATTCTTGTTAAAGAATTTAAGCTCTATTCCTGCTAGAAGTAAAAGGTAAGGGAGCATGCAAGTATTTCTCCAAGCGAGTTTTAACACAGGATTGTATAAATCAAGAGAGGAAGTAATGGCTGTAGAAGCTGATCCCACTACGATTACAAAGCTTAGTACAAAAACTGAGAATGCAAGCCTCCATCCACTTTTCTAGCTCTTTTTTGCCTCAACTGACAGACTACCTCTTTGTTATCTTATTTGGTCAAATGCTATTAAAAATTTTTTTAAAATTTTTAAAAAAAATTAATGAAATTATATTAAGTGGGATTCTTATCTATAAGCTCTATCACTTGATCCTCGTGGTCTTCTTATTTTATCATGATGACTTTTAGTATTAACAAATAATTATCATTCAGTTAGAATTATTTTTTACTGTAATAGAATTATTTTTAGAATATTTTTACCACGATTTTGTTGATAATTTTCCCTCTTTCTCATAATAAACTAGATCTTATTAGTATTCTATCTCAGACTGGTACAAAAAAGGCCTTCAGCCTTTTGAGATGGTATCCAAGCTGCGCAAGTATGGAATCAATGCTTTCACAGCTCATGGAAAGAAGATTCTTGACTCATGCACGCATAAATGAGTGCTTAGATATTTATTATGATGATGCAGAAAGTATGTGAGCTATGATGAGATACAAAAGATAAAGGATGAGGCAGACAAGCAAATGAGAGTCCAAACAAACCTATACTACTATAACTGATTAAAAACGGATAACTATCCAAATATTTCCTTAAAATTTAAGCATTAACTCTTTGATTTCATGCCAATAACAATAACAAATAACATTTTTAGTCAGTGTCCAGCTCCGTGGATGGTCACGAAAGATTCCTTATAATGGAAATTGGTTTGTTCCTCCAACATCGTTACCAACAGCCCAGGCTCTTGAAAATCTATAAGTAGACAAATCAATAGTTAATAATTGGTCAAGTCCTGATAGATAGAGAAAGTTGCAGCTTCGCTCATTTAGTACTAGATGTTAGAGCAGAGTTCGAACTTCTGAGTACTCTTGATGTTAAGTTGAGTCTGAACAGTTTGGCTTCTTATATCTTCAAGAGGAGAGGGCCGTCATAAGTTCCACAAGCGGGGGTATCCTTCAGGGCCTAATTATTCTTGTACTTGAAGCTGGCGTAGTCAACTGGTCTAAGAGTGTTCTCGATCAATGTCTTTTTGTGAGCTTCCTTTTCTCTCTCCAGTAGAGGTCTTGTAACTTAATTAATCATAAATGAGTATATATGAAATCATAATTTCTAACCTTGGACTGCCTTAGTCATATGAGGAGCAGCAGTGTCGTTGAAGTAGTAGCAAGTTCCGAAGAGGTCGTAGTGCTAAATTTGTGCAGTAAGATCGTTGAGCTGAATCATAATAGATGATTAAAGTCATTACAAGTAGCTGAGACACCTCTCTTATTAAACTGATAGTCCTGATAGTTGCATTTAAAAGGTCATCATTGACAAGGCCGAACCAGTAGGATTGCTCCACGAAGGCTGGATCCGCATCGTATTTCCAGTTAGTAACTCCGTTTCCAACCATGAAACCCTTAAGGTTTGGCTTGTAATCAGTTGCCTTAGCATTTGCCAAGTAAGTGTCGATTCTACTGACCACTTTAATTCATGAACTCGTTTGCGTTAATTTCAGGGAAGAGTTGAAGCATAGCCATTATAAATTAGGAGAAGATTATCATCTCCAGAGTTATCATCATTGAAAAGGGTATGAAATTTAAAGTAGGGTCTCCGCAAATTGAAAATCCAACTCCAGCAGGGGACTCAAGCCAGAACATGTTGGCCTTCTGATTCCAGGAGTAATCGTTTACTCTGAAGATAGAATCGTTATCATTCAGGGCGTAAGGTCCATTCTCTTGAGAGAATCCAAGCATAGATGAACAGCCTTAATTCATCTCTGGTATAAAATTCATCAAAGGATCAGTAAGCTTGTTTCCCTTGGAAAGTGCTGCCATATAATGGAGTTGCTTCTTAGTGTTAGGGATGGCAACTTCATTTCTTTGATGAATAGAGACCGAAGGAAATATCGTCAAACTGGTCTAAAGTCTTGACAAGATCGGCATCTGGGTATGCAAATGCAAGTGAGGCTAGTCCCACTACGGAGAGTGCTATGGTTTTTAGCATTATTATGATATTTATTATAATATAGCGATATATCGATACAAATGCCCCTCATTAAATTATATAATCTTAAATCCCTTTAACATTAAGATATATCCTTTTAAAATCTTGAAAATTAATTTTGGCTTCTGAAGTAGGTGAGGAGAGGGCGCTGATTATTTATGAGCAATATTTTGATGATTGCAAGTAGCGTTGACTTTAGTGGGGTCACTGTTGGTGAACTGATATTAAGAATTGCAAGTTCTCATTTGGTGGTACTGGTCATCATAATAAGGTTATAAGTTTAAACATAAATGGATTCTTATACTGACTAGCTTAGGAATGTAAATACCAGCATAAGACTCTCCAGCAATGTACAAATCGTTTTACTATAATTAAATTCGAACATTTTATCATTGAAATTACACTCTGTTGCGTCTCTTAATCTAATATTGTTTTAATTTCATTGAACCAGATGATCAAAGGATTATATTCAATATGATAAATTCCTTTAGAATATAACTTATCTTTCACTTTATTAATGTCTCTATTCAGGATATGTGGCCATCAATTCTAATTATTGTTGCACCTTACAATTTTAGAGTTCAATGGAGGTCCAGGCTGTCATCTTGAAGAATTAATAGAGTATGATAATCTTCAGGCAGTTTTGGCTATTATTAAATTATATTGTAATGGTTTGATGGACAAGCTCAATTATTATTCGATAAATATTATAAAATACCTAAAGTACAGAAATAGACCTGACTACCAGGCCCTAACTAGTAATGCGCATTATAATAATGATTGACCAAGGCCAATAAATACAGAATACTGAAGTACTCCGGAGACGCAGATGGAGTTATCCCTACCTATGGTACTAAGCAATGGATTGATGACCTAAACTTGAAGACTACTGCCGAGTGGAGAGCCTGCAGATTATATGAGAGTGGAGGATACATCCAAGAATACGAAAACAACTTCACTTTCGTTTACTATGTGGAGCTGGACACATGGCCCCTCAGTGGAAGAGACAGGAGACCTACTACGCTTTATTCCAGTGGCTCGAAGGCAAGCCCCTCGACCCATACGTCCCTCCTCAATCATCAGCCACTCAGTGAATCAATGCTTGCAATCTCTCACTAATTATCAATCCCAATAAGTTTATTTGCCCTCACTTAACAACTTAAATCTTCAAGTCTCTCATATCCAATAATGATGATAGAAGTTAATCTTATATTTATTGTTTATCCATATTTGTAGTTTGGTCAACCAAATGATTAAAAGCAAGGATATCTATTTTAAATATTCAACTGAATGTAAATAATCAATGATGATACTTTCTCCCTCCATTATAAATCATAATAAAATTTATGATTACCTTTAATATTTTATTTTCTGGACAATTTTTTCATAATCTATAAAATGAGATAAATTATTAAATAGCTATGGCCAGCACCATGGATAGAGGCAAAAATAATTTACTTGCTGTGCTCCGTTAGCGTCCATGAATTAGTTGTTATAATTATACTATGTCTATTTTCCCTTGAGAGAAACGTATATTGGCTGAGATCCATTAAGGTTATCAGTGTAGTTGACATTTGAGCAGAGGTCCCAAGTGGGGGCTGCGGGGTCAATGTGCAACTGAGTTTTGACTTAAATATTTAGTTCAAATAGGGAATGATAGGGCCAGCATAAACGCAAGGAGGGATTTCTTAGAGTTTTTTGCTGTTCTCTCTTTGAATTTTAATCTTTGCCAAGGAGTGTAATCAGCAGCAATCCCCTTTTCAAATATAATATGAGACTTGCTAAATAGTAAAATTATGTGAGTGTAGAACTTGTTGTAAGCCTCTTTCATAATAAAGAGCCTGCGGAAAGACACCTCAGAGGTGGTATCAAGGATCTCCATAACGTCTGTGTTAGTCCAGCACTTGCCAAACACATCATATCCGTTAATTTGGGCAGTAAGTTCGCCAAATCTATTACTAGAAATAAGAGCCATGTAATGATTGCAAGCAGTGGTCAATGGAGTGGGAGGGTTAGGGAAACCTTGGTAAGAGAAATCGCAACCCTTGACGACGTTCAATCATATTTTATATATTTTATGAAATGCAAAGCAATTGTTAATGATTGTAGAGATCGTCATCATAAAGACCGTGCCAGTAAGCCATTTCGATGAAGGCTGGGAGAGTATCGTATTTCCAGTTCATCCATATTTTTGGTTTCCATTTCCAACCATGAAACCCTTAAGGTTGGGAACAATTATAAATTAAATTATGGAACCCAGCTCTTACCCTTATTGGCAGTGATATAGTTGTCAATTTGTTCAACAACCTTTGGCACATAGATTCCAGCGTAAGATTCTCCTTAATACTTATCATTAATAGCATGATGTCAGGGAACTTGACTTGGAGCAAGTTCAGATACTTCTAATACAGCTGCAAGTTATCGGTGGCTGTGTTATCATCAGTCCACTGGCACTCAGTCCAGTCAGGGCAGAGAGAGAATCCAACGTTAGCAGGACTTTCCAAGTAGAACATGTTAGCCTCGTTGTTCCAAGAATAATCATTCATTGTGAAAGTAGTGGCGCCGTCTTCAAGAGCGTAAGGACCTCTCAGGATTAATTTTTTAGTTGAAGGAAGCCAAGCATAGATGAGCAACCTGGGCCACCGTTGAACCAGATGATGTTAGGAGAAGTTTTTGCTCCTTTCTTGCTCAAAGCTGCCATGTAATGCAGCTTCTTCTTTCCAGTGACATCTACATAGCCAGAGTAGAGTCCGAAAGATAGGTCGGGCATCTAGTTCAAGACAGTGACCTGATCTGCAGTTGGGTAAGGAGCTGCAGTGATGAAGGAGGCGAATCCAATGACTGCAAGGCCAATGATAGATAGCTTTTGCTGCATAGTTACTAAGTGGGTATTATTATATCTTGAGAAATAATATTATAAACTTGCCCTTATCTCTAAATCCTATTTCCTTGCTTTGATCTTACTTCAATCAATATTATTCAATAAGAATAAGGCAAAAAATAAAGTAAATTCAAATTTGACGGTGGGGTCGTTCAAATAGGTTCATATTTTTCTAAAGCCTCTAGCTTTCCGTCGAGCCTTTATTCAAGAAAGAGTTTCCTAGCTTAAGATTCTCCAGCAATAAGTATATTTATATATTTTAAAATTTAGTTTACATAATGTGATTTTAATAAATGTAAAGGTCATTCAAAACCCCATAATATGATAAGAAAGTGAAAATAAGTTGTGTATAATTAATTTCTTTATTAATACTTATAATCATGCGAGTCAAACGCGAAATTACTCAAAAATAACTACACATCCTATCTCAGTTTCATTTTGACTCTAAGGTATGGATGTAGTCACCCTTATCAGTAGTAATAGCCAGTTCTCAACATCAACTCCATCGCAAAAATGTTGAGAGTACCACACGAATATGTGACAGACGTCAAGGTCACCTTCCTAGAAACTTTAGATTGCCTGTTTAGGGTTAAAATTTAGCATGATTATAAGTATTAATAAATAAATTAATTATACACAACTTATTCTCACTTCTTATCATATTATGGGTTTTGGGGTTCTTATTGTCCATGATGTCAGGCATTTAATATCTTCAAATCTATTGAGAGCATCATTGCAAGCATTCAAAATAGCCTGTAATTATTAAAAGATAATAATTTTCAGTTGGTGACTCCATTTCCAAATGCATTTTCCATTATCAAGTTCAGAACAGCCTGCAAATTATTTGTTGAAATCTTAATTTGAAAGGACCATGCTCTTGAAGGAAGACAAGTTAAAGGTATTTTACTGCAATTTTTTAATTTGTAAAACACTTTTAAAAAATATTGTTGTTACACTCCTTGGGCTTTCAACTACAGAAGGAACAGCTAATAAGGATGAAATAAGCGTTTTAAAGTGAAAATACAAGATGCTCAAGTACTCAGGAGATACTGACGGTTCCGTCCCCACCTATGGAACTCTTCAGTGGATCAGAGAACTCAACTGGACCGTCACTGAGGCCTGGAGACCATACTACGTTATGGACTTTTATCTTCTAAGCACAGCAAGTTGCAGGTTACGTTGAGAAGAGAGATGGAAACTTCACCTTCGCCTCAACATTAAATTTCTGGCCATATGGCTCCTCAGTGGAAGAGACAATACACCTACAAAGCTATCTTCTCATTCGTGAATGATCAGCCATTCTGATCGCAATGAGACTAAGCTGCTATGTTTTGAAGCTATCAATAGCACTCCTTTGAGTCTAAAGAAAATCTATTTTGAATAAGGTTTGCTTTATTTATCATCTAATTGTCATTAAAATACCCTTCAGCTTTATCTATCTCTCTATCTTTTAAGTCTTCAATTATAATAGTCTAATATCTTAAACTACACTTTAATTTGAAGAGTAGAGCACTTTTCAGTATCCTTCTAATTTATTGCAAGAACTTTTAAGTTAAATTTTATAATAAGAGAATTAAAGTAATGGGATAGAATTAGAGTTTGTGGTAAACAAGAATGAACTGAATGAGGAGCTAATGACTTGCCCATTGTGTGAGAACCTATTCATTAACCCCGTACAGTGCCTAACTTGCAAGAACCACTTCTGCTCTTCATGCCTTTAAAAATTCCTCAAAGAGTAAGTCATTTTTGCAATGAATGAAGTAAAGTTATAAATTTTGAGATTGTGTGACTAATTTCATTTAGGAATCAGCAGAAATGCCCAGTGGACTAAACTAAGCTTTCTTCTGCAAACATAGGACCACCTTCACCACAGATTCAGTAGCAGCTCGAGAGAGTGCAAATAAACTGCCAACTCTGTAAATTAAACTTCACCCTAAAAGAAATCGAGAATCATGTCAAAGAAGAACACATTATAACCTATTTGAAATAAGGGTAACTCTATATTGAGGATATGTGTCTTATAATAAGAAAATTAGTCAAAGTGCAAGTTGACTCAGCCAATAATCTAAGTCCTCTAGAAATCAGCCCCAACCTTCTCGCACTATAATTTTCTTAAAACGATTGTCTATACATTAAGTTATAACATAGTAGAAGAAATCAATAAGTCTCTTGCCTCTGGGCCTGTAAACAAATCTAATCATTAGTCAACTCTGAGTGCAAAGACTCTTGAAGTCGACTAAGCTAGAAAGCAATTAAACCAAAGTTTTAAGTCAGATATCTAGGAGCAACTTAATATGTTGAATTCCTTAGTTTCAGATGATAAAAGAAAAATTCTTAAAACTAACTATGACTAGCAACCTTCAAATTTTAGCATTGGGAAAGTAGTTCCATTTGAGAGAGGTCAGACTGATCTAAGAGTCAATGATAGCTTCTCTTCTCCACTTTAAGAGAGCAGAGCTGCGGTATCTAACCAATTCAGCTCTCCTATAATAAGGAGAGAGATTCACCTCTAAAGTTAGTGCAAGGAGACAGAACTAAAAGTTTATTATAATAGTATTTTAACTGCCCCTTTAAAGAAAGACAAGTATTTCGAACATATCAAGCCCAATTTTTACAAAGACTTGTCTGTTACTAAACCTTATGCAATTCCAGAGACTGAGATGTTAAGGAAGATTTCAAATTTCTCTCTCAACCTAAACCCAGTTACCGAGAATCAGTTTAGAACTTCACGAAACTTATCTGCAAACCCTTTCTTATATTATCTATGCTTTTAATTCGAGAACACATAGGTTGATTATGAGAAGATTATAACGCCGATGCGTTACGATTCCATCTCAGATAAAGTAAGGCAGATAGAGAATAAATTCAAGCGCTCTCAGCAATCTCAAATGCTGAGAGATACTTCTCACTACGTGTCTCAGTTAAGCTACTATGGAATTATTCCTGATGAGAAGTATGTCTCGCTCCCAAGAATCATGTAAACTAACTTTAAAATAGGATTTTTCAGCTCTCAATAGGTATAATAGTTTACAACATGCCTGAGAAAAATCCACATTTGAGTAACTAAAGAAAGGAAGGTGGGAGAGTTAATGTGAGAGACTTCAAAATATAAACCTTCAAGAATGAGCTTGAGAAGGCTAATTATTTCACTCAGCGGAGAGGGCTGGTGTTGCAGAAAAGATGAGCTTATATATTTTGTCCTTTATATATTTGAATGAGGTTAACAATAAGTGACTATTAAAGTAGTGCTGATGCTGTTGGCCTAGGGCTGAGTAGCAAAGCAAGGGCAGAGAGAGATGAAGAGTTTAAGAATAACAACATCTATCACCCTCCACGCATCATAGTGAGAGTAAGAGCTTACACTTGGAAAGTAACTTCTTTTATAGGAACCATTTAATGTGAACAAAGATGTAACTGAGGAGAACCTGCGCTTGAAAAATATCATAAACTAACAGAAGTTTAAAATGAGCACGCTTGAGTAGACTATAAATAACCAAACTGGTAAAATGAATAAAATGGAGTAAATTTGCAAAGAACTCTTCAAAAGTAACAACTATTTTAGTTTAATGCTTAATTATAGGGTTTAAATAGAATGACATAGACAATAGAGATGATTGATATAATTCCTCCTTACTCGCAAAACCCCCTTTCAAATTCCTTAATTTTATGATGTTTTTACTACTGAAGCTATGTAAAGTGTTTTTATAATTTAATCTAAATTTAAATTTGAATAATGGTAGAGAAGCTTGACTACAACGAGATAAATTAAATGATGAAGGAGTTCTTTAAGTTCCACGGGCTCGATTAAACTTTGGAGGCTTTCCAAGCTGAAGAAAGGACAAAGTACTATAACAATAAAAACGCCAAGTCACATCAACTAAACATTATTCCTGCTGTAAGCAATATAAGCAATTTGGCATTCAAGAATTATTTTTGCTCTTATGTTTAAAAATGGAGCTTATATTTTCTTTAGGACAACTAGCAGCTGCAGATGTTTCCTCTCCTCTATCAGATGTTTAGTGAGGACAAAACTGCGGAAAATAACGAATCTAAGAATGAAGATTACTATAAACAGCTAAGCAAGTAGCATAGCTCTGTTCTTCAAAGTGCAAGATAGATTTTCTCTATCGCAATAAATTGTCTTCAGCAACTCCACAACATCAAAGATGTACCTAGATTCTTCTTAATCATTAATTTAATAGGGAAACAGTATGACTGATAACTTGGGTGAAACTATTGATAACTATAAAATACAACTCAATAAATACAACACTATCCTTTCAACGGAGGGAAAATGTGATCGCTCAGAACTTTTCTCAGAGGCAGTTATGAATGAACACAAAAATAAGCTATTCCAGGCCAAAGTAGAGGGCAATAATAAGAATATAGTGGAGGTGCTTTTATCACTGAGAGTTAATGCCCTCCAAATTTCTCCAGAACTTAGAAAGAATCTCGTCTATGAGTTAATTAGAAATGATGTCTTTCTTCTCACTACGAGAAACAAGAATCAGTTCTTAATCGAACTCTTGGACATCAAGCATAAAGGTTTGAGGCATGCTCTGCTTGCGCTTATCTCAGTGATCGTTTCAACTCTTAAAGGAGTTGAATACCTTGTCACAAATGATCAACTTCTCATTGCAAGGATAATTGACATTCTCAAGGAACAAGAAGATGGGTTATTATGCTCACCTTCATTTTATTTTTAATGGTGGAGTTAACCAACGATTTTGCGTGGCGATTTTGCAAAAGATTTCTATAAAGGAAGACACTATCCCAGTATTCCTGGAACAAGGACTAATTGACTGGATCCTTTCTCTAATAGAGCGCTCAACCAAGAAAGAATGTCACATTTTCTCCCTTGACTTTTCTTCTGCCCTTCTTGCAAACATGCTCCATGCAACCTCCACTCATGATTACCTCTTGAAGCATGGATAAAAGACTAAAGACTTGATGGTAAGAATCCTTAGGCTTCTTAAAGAAAAAATCCCTACCTCAGTCCTCATGCACTTACTCATCTGTCTATCTTACCTTAACAAGGAGAAATTTGCAGTATTCGCTGAGCAGTTAATAATTCTAACTTGCTTTATAACATTTTTTGGTATATATTTGTTGAGTGCGCCTTTGCTGATAGCATTTCTGAGTTCGTAGAGTACTATTCTAAGGTGCCAGTTATTGAAAACGAGAATGGAGAGATCGACAAGCGAACAGTTCTTGACTTGTGTGCTCATATGTTCCACCCTAAAGACATGAGCAATGATCTCAGTTAAACCTTAGAGTACAACGACATGAAACCTGATGACAAGATTAGAGAATTCGAAAATGAGCAAGGAGACCTTATCTTCGAATGCTTTCAAGATGAAGAGAAAATGTTTGAATGAAAATAGAGTAGTTAGTTTGTAATACTTCAATTTTTACTTGACGCTCTTTGTATTTTGAGTTAAAGTTATACCCTGATAAATATGGTTAGTATATGATGGATTTATTTAATGAGTTCATTTTTTGGCGTTATCCATTTACTATAAATATCTGTTTTTAATATCCTTGTGCCTTTCAATTTAAAATGCTGAGAATAAGAAGAATAGAGAATTATTGAAATTATACCTCCTTTTCGAAGGAGTTTATATAACTTGCAATAGCTAAAGCTGTTTAATCTCTATTTAATTTGATAGGTGCACGCATAATTTTAATACCCTAAATAAGATGATTAAAAATTAACAATCGCAAAGCACCAGTCGGTTGCCTATTATACTCAAATTAAATTCACCATCATAGAGCTATTTATTCTTATAAATTTCATAATAGAGATCCTCATATGCTAGACTAAAAAAGATGCAAACTTCGAAGCCAAAACAAAATGTCAGATGACGAGCAGACTCATGAAATGAGTATCAACAAGAAAATAGTGGTGGCCTAAAGGCAAATAGATTTAGCTGCTTTTAAAAAACGAAAATTTTCAAAAGAGACAGGAATTAAACAGCCATAGATCGAGCCACTGACTGTAGAAAATCCAATTATTGAACTTAAAGAATCAGAAATTGGGCAGTCTCATCTCAGCAACTTTGATAGCTAAATATATTTTAATGATAGGTAGGACTAGGAAGAATACCAGTCTTTCAAAGACCAATTGGTTGAAATATTTATAGTATTTATATTCAGAGAAAGTGTATAACCGGAAAGACAAGTTTAAGAGTAGTCTGATGAATAATAAAACTTCGAAGGTCCTGTAATTGTGCAAAATTAATTAAATCACTTATTTTTTAATTTCAAGATAGTGCAAATCGAAGATGGTGTGGATTTCTTTGAATATAGCTCGAAGGAGAAATCAGAGCAAGATGGTAATTTATAGGCAGATGGATCTACCTAAAAGCTTTCTCAGAGCTAAATCGATCAACAAAGAGCTCTGAATCTAGAATAGAAACTTAAAATACTAAGAGAGAGTTTGAGAAGAGACAGATTACGTCCTAATTCTTAAAAATTGAATTTAAAATTTAAATTCTTCTTCTTAATAAAGCTAAGACAAGTCTTTCACATCTATCAAATCTAGATCTTAAAATGGAGAGACTAAGGAAAATGGATTTTTTATTCAAGAGAAGGAGAGTAATTCATAGGATCAAATTGAAAAGACTAGTGATCTTTCTTACTAGTAACCACCTCACATCATAGCACAAATTATTTTTTTTTCTTCATTAGCATGGTTATGATAGATTATAAATTATTACTGAAGTTGAAGGAGAAAAGTTTGCTCAGGAAGAGACACTTCTTCAGACTGGTAGATTCGAAAATGTTGTAAATTTAAATTAAGAGGGGGAGCAGATCATTCATTCTTTGTATTTAGTAGTATATTTTTAATTTAAAATCAGTGATAATAAATAACTACAGCTAGAAAATCTTTTATCTAACTCATAGATTAGTTTCTTTATTAAATTATATGAAATCTTGTAGTGGAGAGTAAATTAATGGTTTAGAAAAAGAGCAAGAAAAAGATCTAATTTAAAGAGATAGAAACAGACATAAAAGAGCGAATAATTGTGTGTTTATATTTTTTTTAAAATTTCGAATGGATAGTATAAATACGCCTATTTTGAAGCCACTCTCTTCAGAAGCAGTTAAGCACGACTTTATGAGTCCTTAGCAAGCACTTAACTCCTTCACATTTGAAAAGATATATAATGTGTTTAATATGATTTTTAGATTGAGAGGTACGAAGGCCAACTATTCAAAGGTCACTTGGAGTAAGAAACTATGCTTTCAGAATCATAGAATTCAAGATAAGAATAACAATTTTATCAAAAATCATCAATTAATAAAAATATGTAAGCTAATAAATAAGTATAGATAACCCTTTATTTGTAAATTAAAGATAATTTTGAATGATTTTATGACTTGAAGAATAAATGTATAATCTCTCCAAAGATATATAAGTTATTCAGAGAAAGCAGAGAGCCAAACCTTAAACTCAACGCTACTCCCCAATATAGATTCCTTCTCAAAACATTAGAGAGTAGAGGTAGGACAGCCAAACTCCTTAATTCCATTAAGATGAATAACCCTAGTTGTCGAAGAAGCAGAGTCCTTTAAATGATTTAATGTAGGAAGTTACTAGTTAGAAGAAGCAACTAGCTCACTCTTAATCAGGTACTAAATTAGGGAAATAACCACCTTTAATTAATCAACAATCTAATAACACCCTTGCTAACAGCTAGACTCCTGCTTACTTTTCTATTAAATAGAGGGACAAGGCTTACAATAAACATAGACTTCTAAACCTCAGATAAAGACTAGACTATAATCAATTAAATTAATGATATGATTGTTGATTGACATGTTTATAGTGGAAGAAAAAGAGAAGACGCTGGCTTTGAATAGATCGGATCTCGGAGACCCTGATGATTTAGATGACTAGTTAATGGAAATTGAAAATGAGAGGAGGTAAAGTTTACTCGCGCAGAAGCTGAAAGAGAATGAAAAACTTTATAGAAGCACTCAGAATCTTCTTTAAAGATAGAGAGATGACAGATAATTCGAAACTTTTTAAGGATAGTAATATAGCTATCCACACAAAGTTAACTAAATTTTGAATTAGACTTGAAAGGGAAATTAATTTTTTTATTACAGTTTAGCAATTAACTGAAGAGGATAGGGAGATAATTCATTTAGTTAAAAAGTAAATTGCACTTGCAAATGAGAGATCATAGTCTTATACATTTGATTTAATGAGGAAATTATTTCGCATAGTTCATGAAAGATTTGTAAAGCCTTATTCAAAGGTATGAAGGGGATAACTTTGAGAAGTAAATGAAAACAAGTTCCTCTCACCAAGAACTCCATATTAACTACTAATCTTCTAATTAGACTTCCAGATATCCCACTCCCATAGGATTTTAGGATTCGAGATATGTGGAGTAAAATGGGAAAGCCAAGGATTATAGGAAATTCATAAGCTCTACTCAAAATGCTTTAGAGTTTATTAAAAATCTCAATCAGAGTTAATCTCCTAAGAATCAGAGAAACTTTCATGAAAGTGATGCAAAACTGAATCAAGAATATCTTTAGGAATTCAACACGATAGATAAATTTCAGGAGAGAGAAATTGGGATAGGGAATGAATCCCCGCCTCCAGTCCCTGAGCATCTCTCTCCTAATTTTGGAAGTAGCTGCTCATCCCCTATTAAGGATTTGCATTATGAAGAGAGGCCACGCAGAAAGTCGTATCATTAAGTTGATGATTACAAATTCATCTTCCTAACTAATACTGAAGAGTCCCCAGCGAAAGATTCATCAGTAAACTTTGGGAATCATCTTACTCTCAAAAACTTAATGGGCTCCTAAAAAGTATTTTCAAACGATGGAAACCAAATCCCTAAACTCATAATATCTTTTTATAAGCATTATTTACTTAATATTTTGATAAAAGAGTGTGGGGACAAAGGAGCTCCTGCTCAATATAGAGCTCTAGTAAAGAAGCTTTATGATTGCTAAGATAAAATTACTGGCCTTACTTTGAATGTAAGTTTCAATTTCTATGCTAAACTTATACTTAGAACTTCAAAAACATTAAAAAGCCTCTTCAAGAAGAGATCCAATTGTTCCAGGCTTTGGAATAGTGCTTTATGCTTGTAACTTAAGAAGAGTAGAGCTCGACTTGGGAAAATTTGCAGAAGAGGTTGTTCTCTCGCATCGACATTGATGATTTCATGTTCTTAGTGGATCAAATTAAAATAAAAGTTGATGAGAATCAATTCAATAGAAGTAAGATATTTTTGATATTGGCATAATATTTTCTTGATAGGAGTTGCAACTAACCTCAAATAACTTCTCATACTAAACTACTCAAAACTTAATGCACACACTGACTCACTCTATAGCTTTTTAAATAGCTTGCTTAACTTAATGAGTGTAAGTTTTTAGCTCTCTTATTAAGTTGCTGCAATATAGTTTGTTAAGAATATAAGTCAACAGAAAAGTGAGCAAAGATAGAGGTAAGAGAGAGGTGTGAGTAGTACTAACTATAATGGGGTGCTAGAGAACAAAGTGCATTCCTAAAACAATCATTAAATATATTTCTAGTGTTAATTGCTTTATCATTTGCAGTCTTAAAAGCTCTCAAAATCCAATTACTAGTCTAACGCGAATCTTTTGAAAAGCAGAGAAGGCAGTCCTAGGCGTATCCAAATGCAATCTTAGCATATATTCACAAAGCCAAAGGGAGCAGCTGTATCTCTCTCACTTTCAAACAGCCTCAGAAAACTACCTTAGACTCTTCTAGCTCAGACTTCCTCAACCAATTTAAATTAGGGAAATCTCCATCCTATCAATTCTAAATAGCAAAGCTACGAAGAGAATTCTAGACTCTATTGACAAGGATGAAAATGTTGAAAGGTATGAAAATATATAAAACTAGAGATAGAACTAATGTTAATCCATTAAACAAGGCTCAATTGATTAGGGTGCTTGCTAAAATGATCAGGAGAGGAATAATGATTCACAGATTATAAATTCAGAACTTGATGCCAGTAGAATTAGTAAGGATTAGGTGTTCTCCCCTGAGAGGGAATATATGCTTTAGAGTCAGAATAATAAAATCAAAAAGAGTTTCAAAAAAGGCTAAAAGCAATCAACCTCAAGGCAGGGATCGTTCCTTGGTTCTTTAATTTTTATACTATCTTTTATTATAATTTTTTGATTTCTAATGACAAAGCAGACTAGATTAGAAGTTAGAAAAATGCAAAAGGGTCTTAGGGAAAAGATAATCAAATGAATCAACTTTATTACCAATCAAAGCAAGATTTGAGATCATAGTATGAATCATCAGCATCTACTTCATTATTTATAATTTTACTCATACAATATTTTATATCTAAGCAAAATCATAATATTTCAGTAAATAAATCTATCGAACAGGTTCTTTAATCAAGATCTAATCTGAAATTAAGTCAGCCTCTCAGTTCCATAAAGAAACACACTATCTACTTGGGCTCTCCAAAGCAGTAGCAGATGTATAATTAGAATCAGTCTAGCTCTGCCTCTAATTCCAGAAAATCAACTTCTGTAAGTCACTAATCTTAAAAACTAATTCCCTTTTTTAGAGAGATGTAAATAGGGTGAGCAAGATGCTTGGTCACAAAAATTCAGCATCTAGCACAAGTGGAACCAATAAGGATGATTAAAACATCTACATGAGTAGTACGAATACAAGTGTGGGTAGTAAAATAAGAGAAATGGGTAGTCCTCAAGCTAACTAACAAAGATTCAAGTTTTGAAAGTTATACTTTGAAATTTTTATAGTAAAATAATTATGATTTCATTACAACAATTTATTTTTAGATTCTTAAATTTTCCTATTTATTTAATGTCATAAGCATACTAATAATTGAGAATATAAGAACATAATCTAACAGACTTTTTTAATATCCTTGAAATAAAATATTTTGAAAAATGATCTTTATTGGCTTATTTTTTGCAATAAATTTTAAAATAATAGTTTGACCGCCTATAAGTAAAGCATGGAATCTTTAATGAATGAAGTGGAGGCAGAGAAGCAATCGATTCTCTCTCGAAATTTATCCTAAAACATCTCAAGCAAAAGTAAACTTATTGCTCTTAAAAGTCTTTTAGATTCACCAGAGCAACCATCTTCTTAAATTAATAAATTTTGCTAAAAATTAAATTACATCTCAAAAAAATCTATTGCTAAAAAGTTATCTCTCTCTAATTAAGATGATATTTTCACCTTATAATCAGAATTAATTCAATTTTATTATGTAGAATTTGATCTTTCATATTTATTTTTTTATTAAGACTTACTCTCAGCATTATATTTGGAAAAAAAATATTCCTCAAACAATCATTTAAACTTAGTAAACTATAATATGCTTTTAGGGACTGAATGCTTCAAATAAACTAGCAAAATTATTTTGTTTCAAACTATCTTTTTTATCTATAATAAATTGTAATTCATTATTAAATCAAAAATTTTCAGAATAAAAACGATGTATATGAAGAGCATTTGGAAAAATAATTCAGTTACCAAGAAAATCTCTATAAGTCAAAGATTTTAAAAATTACATTTAATTTGCATATCTATAAAATTAAATATTTTCTTAGAAGAAAAGAAGCCAATTAGGAGATTACTATGAAAGAGAGGTCAACCCCCCTCTTGTCAGTTCTAATTCCCAAACAAAAAGTTTCTAAAATAGCTAAGATAATGGTGATTTGCGATAAAAAATAAACCCTCAACACACCATTGCTGCCTAATAGCAAGCTAAGACCTCTCATCAAACTCAAGTGTCTAGCTCTAATAAAAAGTACAAAGCTTAAAATGAAAAGGACTCAAAAGTCGCATGGAACTCAAACAAAAAATAGGTACAGCAAAATTTTAGTTTTGAGACATTAAATCTACATATTTATTTATTCTTCTTAAATTAAGGCAGATCTAGTTTATTAGCTAAAGAGACATCTATTTAGCAAACAGCTCACACAGTTGAGACCATAGACTCTGAAATTTTATAGTTCATGGATTAATTTATTTTGTGACTTGCAATCTTTGCGGAAGCAAGCTTTTCAGAAATATCAAGCAGATAAAGAATAGCTACATCAATAGTAATTGAAAACTAATACTACTGGGTCTAGATAGAATCAAGGGGGGGCCTTTCCTCGTCATCCAATTTTTTCATGAAAATATAAAAAATCACTGTTTAACCTAAATTTAGCCAAAAACACCAATTTTTTATTCCTAATTCAATTTCAGAGGACTTATCATGATCATATTCTGTAATTTAGAAAATAGAGATAATTTTTTTAGAATCAGTCAGACAAAATTTTGTATTTTTAATGCAATTTTATAGAATAAAGACTTTATCTTATTGAATAAAAATATATGTTTTCAAAATATTAGATAATAGTTAACTAAGAAAAATATTAATGCATATTAATGCCCCCAAAGACATTTATAAATGATATGAATATCCTTTAAACATGCTTAAATCTATTTAAAAACTAAGGCTTCGATATTTAATTCTAGAATATTTTGAAAGAAATCTAGAATACATGAAATTTCATATTTAATCATTCGATCAAAGAACAATATTAATTAATGAAATAAGTTGACTTAGATATAATTTTTAACTCAGATTATGCTATTAGCGGATATTAAAAATGAAAAGGATTCGAAAACTATGATAAGGTGGTTTAGAGTACATTTTATTTTTACATTAGATATCTTCAACTTGTGAATGAATTAATTATCCAGGTGAAATTGTCACTCCTTTAAAATTTAATTTTTTAGAAATGAACATTTCCCGAAGGTTCCAAATGTTTTCTAAAATAAAGAATATGATCAAGATAAGCCCTCTGAAATTGAATTAGGACTAAAAAATTGGTGTTTTTGGCTAATTTTAGGCTAGACAGTGATTTTTCATATTTTCATGAAAAAAGTGGATGACGAGGAAAGGCCCCCCCCCCGAATCAAGCAAGTGAAAATAACTTAGTTAACTATAAGAGATAAGCCTTGCACAATCAAATGACTTAATCGTATAATAGCACTGGACCTCAACTGTAAAGAAATTCTATGGTCTCTAGCTCCCTAATTCAAAGCTTAATAATATTTGTAAATTCCGTTTTACATAAGCAAGGATAGTTTAGGAAGCACTCATTCTGGTTTGAAGGAGTCACTTGGCAAAGTGAAAGACCAGCTAAGATAGAGATAGACCTCTAATGATCCTGTGCAAAGGCATTTACGATCAAATTTAGATGCATAACTATCCAAGAATATGGATCTACCTATAATTCATTTACCTTATATAATTTTATAAACTTAATACCTAGGTAGTAAGTGTTAACACCAATTTCGCAAGACAGAATTAATTAGCCAAAAATGCTGAAGTCTACTCTACCCAAGAATTTAGAGGAAAGCCGCTCCAATAGCCCTCATAGTCCATAGGTGCAACCCATGTTTAGTTCTTCAAGAAAATCTTATTAAGACAAGCTCAAGAGCTAGTATTATTTGAGCATATTAAATAAATTCTAAGAGATTTAAAAACATTGAAAAAATATCAAGGCATTACTGTATACAAAAACAGTCGGCGGGACACTTCCTAGTCCTCTGATCAGAGAGCAAGGCACAATTTCCAAGGAACCTAAAGTTCTTAATATTTAACTTTTACAATAATAAATTATTTTCTTCTAGCAGTAAAATTCAAATAGATGAGCCTATAAATATCAACTTCCCACAGAATGATATTCATTTATAGTCGCTATAGTTTTGATAATTTATTTTTATTCATCGAGAATTTTAAACAGAAGAAGAAAAATAGGTAGATAGTAGCAAAACCTCCGACTATTACCACAAGCAGTATGAAAAATAAGATTTTACAGACTAGCTTATTGAACTCAACATTCCTCTTTAAATGAATCAGAAGCAAATTGATGCTATTTGATGAGTCATTTAAGTTAATAAAAATATGATTAGTTTAAAGCTATGAATAAAAGAGACCATGAACTCAAGGCTCAGTAACTCAAATTAGCTTTTAAAGTTGCTTTTTTTGTAACAAGAATAAGTTAGAGCTTCTATAGTTATTGCGCTAGATGAGTATAATGACGATTAGAGTCCCATGAATTAATTTTCTGGATTTTATTAATTATTTTTAGAATAACTAGAGTGAGAATAACCAAAATGAAATATTAGACTAAGAGAATTAAAACTTACAGCCATCACCTTCTCAATAAGAATTAAAGGAATATCTCTAAGAGGAGAAATTAGTAGAGCATTTGTCTTCATCTGATAGCCACGAATTAAGGCCCTCATCAGATATTTAACAGATAAATGATAATTCCCGAACTCAAGATTAATTAGTGGATAAAAATTCAGGTAATAGTGAAATAATTAATTAAAAATAGCAGTTAGATTAAACATCTATGCTTCAGGTAGAAAATATGGAAGGCATATCCATTAAATATGGTGAGGATAAGAATATCTTCAACACATCAGGCAGAGAAGAAATCTCATTAAGTCACTACCATTCTCAACGAGGATGAAAAAGTTAATAAGATATTGCAAAGCTTGCAAGAGGGTCTCTATGATTCTTAGAACGAGCAGGAAGAAGATGAGGGTGTGGAGGTTTAAGCTAACTAAAACATACTTGATGAACTCAATCACTCTTAATCTATTGCGACGAGAAATTAACTACTTTCTCATGTTGATAAACAAAACTTTTTCAGCAAAGGCAACGACACTCAAAATATATTCTCAAACATAGAAGGAAGAAGAGATAGATAGCCAATCACAGATCAATAATCTTTCAAGTATTTTGCATGATGGAGAAAATAATAATGATATGACAAACGTGCAAGCAGATCTAAAATATTTATAGAGTGAAATCGCTCAGGAAGATTAAATATTGATGGCACCTAACAGCTAGAAATTTATGAATATCATGGCTTCTGGCCATTAAAGCTTCGAGGTTTAAAGAGACTATGATTTGAAAGTATCGTAAGAGGGGATAGATTAAAATAGACTATAGCATGCAGAGCATAGAAATCTCCAAAATCACTAGTAAGAAGAGCCGTTTTAAACTAATTTCGGAAACAACTCAAATTCCCAAAGCCATCATTCTGTTCACCAAAAGTCTTCTTAACAGGCAATTGCTAATGAATAAAATGATAAAAGCGATATTTAGTCAGAGAGTAATAACTAGTTGCACTACTAGTCATTTACAAATGATGATGAAGAGCCAAGACCTCGACCTATGAGTATTTTAGATAACAGATTTGGTGCTAAATCTCGGCAAATAGCAGAAATGCACTAAGCTCCTTAATTATCAGCAAATCAGTCTTAAAACAAGCTCAAGGCAGTAAATGATAAAGGCTCACGAGAGTAAACTAATTTATACTAATCGCAACCACCAAGCAATAAAGAAGTTCCAGACGTAAATGAAATATTTGAGTATCTGCCAAGGGAATCTGAAGCAGCGGAGGAAGCTGAATAAGTGGCTTTTGGAGAGGAAGAACCTTAAGTTGAGGATATTTCTTCATCTAGAGTTGATTAGTGGATTCTTCAATCTCCAAACGTGGAGCTTAGTAATAGCACAACTTAATGGTATTTTATATTATAATAGGTATTTAAATAGCCCAGGTTATATAAAAGCAGGCAGCGATAATATAGTAATTTCTTCATAAATCCAAGACTTCAATCCAAGTGATATTAAATAAGAAAGCTCCTTGAATGATAAATCACATCGGGAAGTTTCAATCCAATAAGTTGATCACATAGTAGAAAGTCAGTAGCATAGCATAAGAGAACTAAGTCAAGCTGAGGTAGATCAGACCGCAGGTGAAGCTATTAAGGAAAATTTATTACATCCTCCTCGTTAAGACGTTTTTAAGGTAAAGAAGAGGAGTAATTAATCAAGTTATCTGAGAGAATCTAACAGCAAATAGTCATTGAATAAAGCTGATGACCAAAGTAGAATTGTCTTAGAGAGCCAAATGTTCGACCATCAGTCTCCTACTATAGAAAATAAATAAGAGGCTTCAAGATACATAGAAGATTAAAGGAATGAAAATTTGTCTGAGGTTTAAGCTAAGCATGTGGGTTCATTGATCGATCTGACAACTGCAATTAGCTCAGCATAGAAATAGATACCCTAATCTCAAATTGAACTAGTGGGCTCAATTTCATTGAGAAATAAGCAACCTACAATTTAATAAACTGAAGATGGAAGAAATGAACCACGTCCATTTGATGAGAGGCTTGCCTCAAAAATTCAGCCTGCCGCAACTACTCAAAGCTTCGAATAGTGGAAACGCTAGAATGATTAAGTATAATCAAAACCTTAGCCCTAAAAGACTTTCACAGGAAGTCCTACTTAATTAAAGTAGTTAGGTGTTCTTAAGTAAATCGATAAAGATCTTATCTCTGCAATTTCTAAATTTATCAACGATAAAGTTGAGTTTGAAGGGAAAGATAAGACAGATTTCATGATCGATTTGCAGCACTATATAAGGCACTATGATTAGATGTCCCCCACAAAATACTAAAGCTCTAAGCTCAGGAAAGCTCCCAATCATGATCATTCTTCACAGCTTTAATAGAAGGAATGGTCAATCTATGGGGAGAAGTATTCAAGCTCTAACAAGAAAGGTAATAGTACCATAAGTAGAGCCTAATCAAGATAGAGAAATGACATTCTTGGTGATGAGAAATAGTTCTCATCGACCTATTTAAGATTAAATTTCTCGTTTATTTAATGATATCTAATAAGAAAAGCTTTTAACAAAGGATCTACTCCCTTTGAATACTAGAACATTAATTCAACAAGCACAAAGTATCAGTCTCCAACTCACAGACCCTCTTCCAGAGCTTCTAGATAATATTCTATGGGCTCTGTAGATAGACTTTCTCGAGCCTCACTAAATGTTTATAATATAGTTTATGATCTAATTGAAAAATGCTAGCACTAATAATTTACAAAGATCAAGTAGCCGTAAGGCAACTTTTGGATAAGCTGGCAGCATTAATGATAAAGGAAGAGGTCTTAACAGTAAGTTAGGGATGTCGATGCGACAATAAGTTTAAAGTCAGTTGGGAATCTCTGCTTAGAAAGTTGATAGCAAGCAGTACATATCTTTCAATAAGCAGGCGAGTGCAAGGAAGGAGCTTATCTTATTTTGCAAATAGTTTTATTTTGAGCCCCTGCCTTTTAAGAAAGTGATTCGTAGCACAATAGTTAGAACTTGGATAAAGCGATAGATGAAGTGACTCTGAAGAAAAGGATTTATGAGACTAGAGAAGAGTATGACACAGCACTTGAGGAGATGAATCAGTTCATTTTAGACGTGAGATTTATTTTGCTCTTAATCATTATGTTTAGAACTTTAGAAACACTCATCATCCCTCAAGTGATGAGTTAAATGTGGGAGCTGCGTTTGTTCTACTGCTGTCTGTGGCTGATATAAACATCCAACTCACCAATGACAGAGGAAATTTATGTGTAATTAATACTTTGCCATGTGATTATATTTATTAGAACAAGGATTGGGAGTATTTGAAGAAATACTTAAAGAGCAGCTCAAATACCTTTCATTCCTGAGGGTCCTTCAAGATAGAATCTACTAACACCAGTTCAAGAAAGGTATGAAAATTTTATTTTTGAAGTTTATCTTCTTAATAAGTGCTTAATTATTGAGGAATCAAAATAATGAAAATGAAAATAAAAGTTACTATAAAACTAATCTAGTGGGGAAAAGTATTTTGAAATGATATATTTCAAAAAATAAAATTAACTTTATAGCTTAAAATAAAAATTAATAAACTCTCTCTCACATTACTTATCACAATTTTTCACTAGTTTGCCTAATATTTGCATAGTTTTCGTACTTAACTTGGGGAAATATCTTAAGAACATTAATCCTGCTAAGATCAAGCAACCAATCACTCAGGTAGTTTTCAACTTCTGTGAGAAAGCACTTGCTCTGTGCAAAGTAGCTCTTCAAATAATTATTTAATAGAATATCATCGTATAATGATATAAATAAAAAGAGCAAGGACGAAGGGCTATGAAATAGTGGGACTGAATGCGGATTTGAGTGAACCCTACTATCCCTACCACAACAATGCCAACACTTATCAAGACACAGTCTCAAACTATTAGCTAAGTCAGTAAAATACCCTCCAAGAGGAAGATCTCTCCAATTATTATTATTTGCTATTTTTAAAAATTCTTTTATATTTGAGAAAAGTAAGTTTTGCATATAGTAGTAGAGGACAAGAAATGGAGCTATTGCAATTTAGAGCAGTTTTAGCATGAGTGGCAAGAACTTAGGTGAGAGCCAGCCTTATCAAATTAGAGTCAATTAATAAGAAACGGAAGGTAATAAACTTGCCTCCTCTCTCAGTAAAAAGTCAGTCAAATTCGATCCCACATCCAACGAATTGCTGCAGCAGATTCCAGAACAACTATCTAATCATAACCTTGAATAAAATAATAATATTTTGCTTTGATGATGAGCAGTCTGACTCCATTAACTTGCTCTCTCCTCATAACTATTCAGTTTTTTTAATTGCATTTAATTTACTAAAATTATAATCAGGTCAGGTGTCAAGGAGTAACTAGGCCTCTCATTAGAACTTGAATTCGAGCGCCGCTATGTCTAAAAGCCCCAGGAAAGGAAGCTCCTCAACTAAAGTAAAGGATGAAAAGATTTACGATGGCTTCAAGCACATCCCCAAACATAAAATGGATATTGTAAGTATATTAGCGTCTAATAAATAGTCATAATCTATTATAGACTCTTAAAATGAATCAGTTTATCCAAGAAAGAACAGTCAAGCCTGAAGAGGAGCCTACAGAACTAAATGATAGCAGAGTTCTAATCGTGCAGAGCAAGAAACTCATTTGAAACATAAAAATGCAAGCATCAATTTTCAAGATAAATAACAAAATGTGGAATAATTTTAGGTTTTATTTCCTTAAAATAAATTTAAGTTGATCTCATAGTAGTCTAGTTAAATATTTTATCAAATTCAAATGAATTTAAAAAGTGAGCAGTCGAAAGATATTTTCAGGTTAATTATAATTCTAATTGGTATCTTTACCTCTTAAAATACCAAAGCAAAACTAAAATATTTTATCTTAAATGATCTATCTACTTCTCTTTTTTCAAAAATATCTCTGATTTTAAATAACATAAAAGTTCCAAGAATATATAAAATGAATACTGTATGCTCCACCAATGGAGTAAAAAATATTTAGACTTTATTCCTTTAAGAAATATTTAAATATAAATCATCATAATTTGTATTTTACAAAATTATATCAATAATTCAATAAACATTAAAGCGAAATAAATAGTTAATTAGCTTTCCTTTAAATTTTATACTCATTTAACAGATTTACGATTCTCCCAAATCTTAATAAAAACTAACTCCATTTATTTTGCAAATGCAAACTAACTATCACTATTTATTTTTCAGCTTATATAAAATTGAAATATATTTATAGTTTTAATAGCACACTAGCCCAAATAAAAGATACTCAAGTGGCACTGGCGAGATTAAGACTCTCAACAGCAAGCTTGCTAAGCAGCAGAGTCCCTCTCTTTAGTAAATGATTGACAGCACCTTAGCACAGAGACATGCAGCTGCCTAATTAAGCGGATCAAACTCTAAGTTCCACTCTCAACTGCAAACTCCTGTTAGATCCAAATATTATAAATGATTAAACAGCTATTTAATCCTTAAGGGAGCAGAACTTGTTTAAAAGTCATGTCGTTAGCAGTGCAAATGGCCAGTCTCCAGGTATCTTTTATCTCACTATCTATTAATCTCTTTATATTGATCTTGAATCACAAGCAGAACACAGGTGGCAGTTCAAAGCTTTCAAAGCAGAGCCCCTCAACGCACAGTTTACACAAAGAGGCAAATAATTACTAGTTGAATGGGGATGGCTAGAAGAAAAAGCTTATCAGCAATCTATCCTCTGTTCCTTTGCAGGGAAGTGGAGGCAAGAGTACGAAAAAAGGAGTCTCTTCAGTTGGGGGGTATTTCACGCCAGAGTCAACTGCAAACTTCCTATTTTCAGGAGGCAGCCCAAACATACCAAGGGCTGATGGTTCCAGATAGAATAATAAGCTGTTGGAAAAAGGAAATGGGATTAGTGGAAGTGGAGGCAGTTCTGGCAATCCAATCAAGAAAAAGACAAAACTTAAAATAGCATCAGCACTGAAGAAATAAATTATAAAGAATTAAAAATTAATTACCTCTTCTCATCAATAAAGCAAGCCAAAATTAAAAATAGTTTTATAAAGCTGATTAAACTATATCTATATATTTAAGATTGGTGGAATAATTTAATGCGGATTTAAATATCTGAAGGCTAATGACCATTACTCTGCCGGGAAGTAATAATACCAGGATTTGAGAGCAAATGGTCCCCTTCGCACTATACGAATCAAAGAATATCACCCTCAACAGATTCAGTCGCATTCCTTAAGAGGACTTTCCTCTAGAGGAGCCATCAGCAGAGCAGACTAATGAAAACTCTAGAATAGATCTACAAATCAAGAACATTTAAGTTAACACCAATATCATGCCTGAATCTACCTATCTTAATTTCATCATGATTTTATTTTAATGGTGATAATATTTTTTCTCTTCTTGATTAGATTTTTGAAAGGAGAAGCCAAGCTGCAACCCCTGATTCCCTGAGCAAAGGGTAAAGAAGAGACAGGCGCATGAGGCAGCAAGATTAGAACAGGAGGTCCTTTGGAGGTTCAGCTCTAGATTTCCAGAATGATGGAGTGCAGAACATACAACTAGAGTTAGATCAAGTGCTCAATCACAAAGAGCAAGACTCTAGATAAGATAACACCAGATAGTTTGTGTAGGCATAACTCCCTACTTAGATCAACTTGAACAGCCCAACTCGAGCATAAGAGTCAGCAAACAATTGGTCATCAAGCCCTTTGAGAATCAAAGACTCTAGCTCACCTACAAAGTAAATTGCTGCTTATAACTCTAACAAGAGTGACCCGAGAGTCAAAAGCTCCTACATCAATTTAAATCCTCACACTAAGGAGAAATCTAATGGAGGGAAGAGCAAGCATAACAAATTGGATTCATTCGACCAAAACTCTTCTAGATCGAGCTCAGTTAAGAACCAAAAGGTTTTCAAACCGAGTTCCTCGCTGATCAATTGTTCTGCTAATAGGCAAGAGAATTGAGAAGCTGAATTAGTTAACCTTATCAGTTAAAAGTATAATTTAAGCAAGAGAGAAAGGGACAGCTCCCAATCTTCAACGAGGAGCAATAAATTCAAAGCATAAATTTAGCCAGAGGATCATGTAGTATTTCATTTTGATTCATCATCACAGGAGACTTAATTAATTGAAAAAAGAGATCCGCACTCAGTTAGTAGAAGAAAGAGAATATCAGTAGGAAGTATTGGAAAGAGAATAGTCTTTGAAGAAGTTTGATGCTCTTTCAAACTATATGAACATTGACGGGAAAGTGCCACTGATAACCTCTTCTGATCAGCTTAAAGATAGAGGATACTTATAACTTCCAAACTTAGACTACTAACTAAGAAGCTTTGATGTCAGCAGATAACAGATATCATCAATCTCAATAGACAAAGAGGAATGATGAGGATTAAGGATTCTATATGCCATAGGGAACTTCATCAGCGCTGCAGGGTTATAAGTAAAGTCTTAGCCCAAAGCAAACTTCATTTAAAATTGTTGATATATTCCACATATTTGTAAATACAATAAACTTCAGTCAGAGACCTTGAGTCTTTTAAGAGGAGTAAAAATTACTCAATGGTGGAGGAGAGTAAAGAGCAGCCTAGTCAAAATAAGTTTGAAGCTTCTCCGGAGGCTCCATCAGATTTACAAACTCTTCATAAGCACAGGTTACATACAGAAGATGATGAAAACGAAGATGAATTGAGCGAGTTGAAGTACAACACTCATGATATAAGTGTAATAAAGAGCCAAGGAGCCCATGAGCCAATTAAGACTATTTTAGAGGCAGAAGCTAAGCAATATATCTGCTTTTTTAATTACTTGTATTAAATATGGCGTGAACGACAGCGCGTCTAATGATGATTTGCCTCCTTAACCGAGATAAATAAGGCCAACTTAACTCATGGATTAGCAATTCGTAGAAGTTCCTCACAGCATTTTTACTGATAGCAGCCATAGTAGGTAGATAATTTTATTATAGAAAGTTTATGACTATGACGTGGTTTAAGAAGAAAAGCCAGTTAGATAGACTCCTTCCCTCTAAGAAACGAGAATAAAGCAAGCAGCACATGTTCAGTCTTAGAAGCAAGTATTCATGGATATTTACTTAAATACTTATATTTAAGCTCATGGAAAACTACACTTAGCAAAAGTAAACAGCTGGCAGACTAAACAAATCAACTTCAAATGGCGATTCTTACAAAGGCTCAGACCTTGCTTAATAAAATTAGCCTGCTATGGCTCTAGATCTTTCTTAAATTCATCAAAAGGTGCAGTAGAATTAAAATAGGTCCTTTTTACACAATCAAAATCCCAACTTAGAGGAAGCCAATCTCCTCTCAAATATTAAATTATCACTTATAAAGTCAAAATATGAATTTAGATGAAAATAATATGAACCTTTATATTCCAGAAGATACTAGCGAAAGAGCTTATTACTCGAGAAATAACCCATCAACGCAAAACTAGTAACAAATCTAGAAGCTAAACTTAGAAGACAAAAATCAGAAATCTTAGCATAAAATAGATAAGATCCTGGATCTGATTCCCGCAAATGTGCAATCTATGACTTATACGGAGAGAGATATTGCGCTAATTAAAACTATCAAGAGTGTTATAGGATCAGAGCAAGTCTAATCTTACAAAATGACATTTAGTTATAAATTTTGAATATCTCAATTCATGAGGGACTTATATTACTTTATCAGGAATTTCGATGCTCAGGTAGTTAGCTAGATGAGGGAGAGCAAGTTCTTAGCTGATGATAGAGGTAGACTTACAAAAGGATTGGATTAGAAGCATGTAAAGCAGCAGGCTTCAACGGGGTCGCTTATTAGTAGAAACAAATCTTATTTTGTTTCATTAAAATCTAGAGGTACTGGGGATGATAGCTATGCTCACTATGATTAGTCTAAATTCAGTTAAGATACGCATGAAATGGAAAGTCAATTATAAACAAATCTTTTAAAATTGGTGTTTATCTTTTTAAGATAGAAGAAGAAGGGACTGATTGGAGGAAGGCAATAAGTATTAGCTTCTACTATTCATCCAGGTTAAAGAAATAACAACATCGGCAATCTATATCTCACTTCTATATTGGATAATCAGCCCAGGTCTAAAACTGTGAACCCAACTCCAAAAGTTAATCCCTCACAAATAAATAGACAACCACAAAAAAGCACTGGCTTATTCCAATCTCAAATTATTTTTATAACTCATATATATTAAAACACTAATTTACTAAATCTTAAGTATAGCCTTACAGTAATTTAATTTCAGAGAAGAATCAAAAGACTTTGCAATCTTTGAAGCCCCATACTACAATCTAGAGTATCTTAAGAGGAACTAAGAGCGAGAAAAAGAGACAGAGAAGACTAAGCAGTGACGGAGATTTAAAAGAATAGCCATATGAGAATTAGTAACTGTAGAAGCCTTACTAGAATAAAGCATAAGCATAAAATGGAACGGAAGATGCCTATCGAGATAAAAGTGGTAGGATTAGTAGTATATTTAAGCTTTATTTGAGGAGAGTACAAGAGAACAATAGATATTCCAGAGATAAGAGCAAGTCCCAAAGAGTAAGAGCGAATGATTTGAGCTAGAGCGCGCGAAGAGAAAAGTCTAAGCATAAATAGGATATTAATTTTATTAAATCTCTTATTCTTAGATATAGAGATAGATGAAGTGGAAATAGAGTAAATGAAGAGAGGTGCTCGTAAGGATATGAAAGAACTGTTATAGGGTGCAGATAGCGCTCTGAGCTCATCTAGGGTTGTAGAAAGTTTTAGAAGTCAGTAGCATGCAAGCTAAAACCAAGAAGAGATAAATGAAAGCATAGTAAACAACTAAGAGCTTCAAGCTAAAGTAAGAAGAGCCAGAAGAGAGTTTGATGAGGAGATGTAAAAGATGAGCGCTAAGATTATTGAGGTAATTTCAAATTTTCTTATAGGGGTTTTTTTAGAAATTTACTTTGACAACCTACCCTGCTATGGATGACTTTAATGTGGGAGCGGCAACTGTGCTTTTGATTTCAATCTCAGATGAAAATACTCATTTTAGTAATCCATAACTAATTTATTTAAATAAATATGGCTATGAACGAAGATAAAATTCAACGCTTGAATAAGGATTGGGACCTCATAAGGAAAACTCTAGACTAGCCTCATCTAAGTTTTCACTTGGACTAGCTACATGACAAAATTTATAATATAAACTTCAGGAAAAGTAAGTTTGGTCTCCTTCTTCTTATTCTCAAATGTCTCGTCTTGATAATTTATTTATCTTTGTTGTAGGTTTGATTGTAAACATTGTGAAATTTTTGCGAGGAGTGAACCCTAGCAAAATACAGAGTCAGTATACTTTTGTGCTCTACAACTTTTGCGTAAAAGCTGCCAAACTCTGCCATGTAAGGGAGATTTCCAATGATTAATTATTAAAACTCTTTTATTATAGTTTGTGTATAAACTTTGGAATCAAATCTCCCAAGAGCAAGACAACTTGAATTCGTACATCCTTCAAAAATTTTACTTTAATATAATTTTCTCTTTTTAAATCTAGAATAATTGCAGAGGAGGATGAAGAAACTAGCAACTTAAATAACAGAAGTTTAAATAAGGAATAATTCAACAACAACGGATCAACTTTGATAATTTAAATTGCTTATTTTTAACTTCTTCAGTGAATCACACCTCTTTCTTGGACTTAGAGCACTCTTCTAGTTTATTTTTATTAGAGCAGGAAAATCAACAAACATAGTGAGTTTAAAGAGATGTAGATCACAAAAGCCTTTCACAATAAAATTATTTAATTTCAAAATAAATTGACAACATAACTTATTTACGTCATTTCATTGAGAATAACTATCAAGATTATGGAGATATAAGGTAAATTTAATTTTATTTGTGAAGTAATTTATCTTTGTCTGAATCAATGAGTGATATCAAGTAATTGAATCTCCAGCTAAACACCTAATAATTTCTCATTTGTATTGTTAATATGAGAAGCAGCAGCAATAACTTGAGAGATCTACTTTCGAAAGCACATCTTTAATTTATCTTTGGTTAGAGACCAAATCCTGCATGACTTAGAAGCCTCCTGGTCGAAGTACCAAGACATCAGACTGCGTGTTAATGAAAGTGGGAATAAGTCTCAACCCTCTAAGGAGGATCATAACACCAATCATTTACTTTATCATAATATTTACGTATTTTAGCCAAAAGATTAATTTAGCTGAGTGTGAGAACAAGAAATTTAATCCAAATTAAGCAGCGCACTTATTTCACCGAAGTCAATAAAACTCAACCACCAATTCTTAAATAAGCAAGATGTTTAAGTCTACAACAATAATATAAAAATGTTTTTAATTTTTTCTTTATTTTAGAGTCGCCATTTAGCTAAACTAAAGATTAAATTGCAAAGAAAGACTCAAATAAAATTAAAATTAGTATTCCTTCAACACAAGAGAAGCAACCCTCAACACTTATTTATAAGTTGCTGGCAATTTATTATACTTTAAACTTAACTCTCAAAGATTTTTGGAAGAGCTTTCCTCCTCAGCAAGATCTATCCATAGTTCAATTTCCACTTACAAGGATTTTCAAAAAATAAATAAATAATCTAATTAAAAGCACTCTTTTCTTGTCAACTCAAAAATAAGATTTAATTTAATTCAATCTAATTGTGCAAATATAAGAGTTCTTTAAGTTAGACCCTAGAAATACCATGTTTAGAATTTGGCTTTTTAATAGGAATTAAATTCTACTTAATTTAATTACTACTTATTTAAAGATTATTAAAATTACATTCTTAGCTAATGAATAGTTATAGCATAAGTTGTTAAATCTCTCATTTTTATAATTGATAACTCTCGCGATTTAGATAGATCAAGCCCTTAATCTTTAAAAGAAAAGATTTTCCTAAAAGAGAGGAGCTAGCGTTTTTAAATAGTGAAGCCAGGTTCTCCTCTGAGATATTTAGAGATACAAGATAATGAGACTGGCGAGTAACTCACTCTCAGGAGGTACTCCAAAGACTCTAAAGGCTTTATGTACGAGACACACACTCCTGAGCCTGCACTTCACATTGAAATTATTTAGGAGGAGGAACAAATTCATGAGCAGCAGATTAATTAAGAAGACATAAGTACGAGTTTTCAAAATTCATAGCTCATTCAAGGCTATTATTAGTCCATTAAGAGCAAGCAAGCTGGAGATGACAATATATAGAAAAAAGAAAATCAATACCACTCCAAGGCTAAACAGATTTAAAATGAAAGGAATGCTTAAAACCATTAAACTAACATTAGGAAGCAAGAATAAATCAAAAATATATAGCCCTTGCTAAAGAATGGATATCATAATTTCATACAATCATTTAATCATTTATGATAAGTTAGAAGTTAACACCATAAATAAATGAAATCTTATTTAAAAAAGCAAGCTTACAAATAATATGGCTTATTTTTTTATATAAAGCGACTCATTAATAATAACCTAATAATACTCATTATCTGCCTCAAAGAAGGCTCTCTGTAGATACTGAGCAAACAAAATAAAGCTTATTCCATTTTCAGAATAGTTTGGGGAGCAATTATCATTCAATCTCTTCTAGATCCACTATAGAGTATACGCCTTAATTAGCTATAGCCACCAAAAATTATGCCCCTCTCATGTACTATAAGCAAACTCTTAAATAATTTTAATCTATCAGTATCTGCTTATATATTGTTTAAACAGATACCGATTAAATTGAGGCCTTAAATATTGACTATAATAGCTCCTTAAAAATAAGTTAACCTGAGGAGACTTTTAGTCATTCAATTGGTGCAGAGAACCTACAAACGGTAATAAACATGAGAAAGGAGCACTAAGATTCTAAGGATCTTAGTCAAAGAGAGCATGTCTAGTAAGAGTAGGGTGAGTTGTCACCAGTAGAAAAGCTTGAAGGGGAGGGTGACATGTTCTAGACTATATTTGTCCAGGATTAAAGGCAAAACTCCAACCTATAGAATATAGATGCTGAGGCAGATGTGGCAGCTTGCGACATCACTTTTGAGAATGAATACTAATTGGGGGATTCAAACTTGGAAGAGAAAACTTTTGATATCTAGTTTAACAACCCGTTCAAAGACAGATCTTATAACGGAATAATCACACAGTAGAGCAAATTTATCCTACCCTATAAGTATTTTAAAGAGAAAGGAGAAGTAGAAGCTTAACTTATTATTAGATATAAGCTAGTTAGGGATTAAGGACATGAAAAGAACTTGCTGGCCACAGATTTAGGTTCTTTGCTGAAGGTAGAGGCGGAATCCTAAGATGAGGAAATAGTTGAGCTTTAAAAGAGATTAAACATAGTTCAAAACATAAAAAGAATGCTCAAAGTCAAGCTTGCAAAGAAGGAATCTTTAAGAGAAAGTCAAATAAGGATGTCTCAGTCTATTTTGAGTGGCTTTGAATCATTTTTCTTCTATCTTAGTTTTTTAATTGAAAAACCTTCACCTGGAAAAGGTGAAAAGGAAAGCAGCATGTAGTTCAACATTTCAAATTAAAAGCTAGTTACTAAGGTGAATCCACAAAGTTAAGATCATCATTATCAGCAGATTCGACTTAAGAAATAGATACTGTCTCATAACCCAAGCCTTTCCAGAGCTATTCAATTGAAAGCACCTGGTGAGCAATAGAAAGACTCTTGCATGAATACTTTAACTTCAAAACATAAAGTGAAGATTCCTTCTAAACTTGTGCTGAATAAGCATTAAATGCCAAGCTATTAAACTAACTATTCTTCACAACTACCGTAGACTATTGCATCTGTTTCGCATTATGAGGCGAAGAGTGGGAGCTAGGTTAGGCAAAATCCGGCTTAATAGTAGAAGCCACCTCTTCAGTAAAACGCTAACTCTAGATTACATAACCCCCTCTATCTTAATAGGTCCCAACTTAAAGACGACTAAAGCCATATCGTTAAGAAATAAGTCTTGTAGAAACCTTATAAACCTGTAACTTCAAGGCCAGGAAGTGTAAGTTCAATGTCATCCAAGCTCAATCAAAGTAATAACATCAACAATAACTAACTCAATAAGACCAGTTATGCAGATAATCCATATGCATAACTCAAACCATTTACTAAAAAATCATCCACTTAGCAAACTACTCCTAAAAGTTCAGTAGACTTTTCAGTCTAATAGTCAAAGCCAATATTGAGCAAGCACTAGCCATTCATTTCAAGTAAAGTATTCATTAAGCATAAAATGTAGATAATTTCATTCATTAAAGAGCAAAATTTAAACCTTAGATTTACGAATTTGTATTTTAAAAAGTTATTTCTTGCAATACCTAAACTCCAGCTTCTCAAGTAAAGGATAGATTAGAATCTTTCTATTGCTTTAAATATCTTTATTGAATGGAGTTCACACTCGCTAAAATTCTCTGAGCACTTAATAAAAAGAGCCATTTAAAACTAAACCTTATGGATCCATGCTAGTCAACTAATCTATCAGAGATTCAGGGAATTACAAAATGAGCTTGAAAAATGAAAGAGAGTCAAATTATGGTGTTAAGGCTTAGAATGAATCATTTTTAGTAAGTCAAGCAAGTAAGATTCAAAATCCTACTTAGGAAAAGCAAATTGGATATCCTTTCTCTCGACTGTTCAATTAGCAAGTTTTATTTTTATAAGACTTATTATCTTTTATAAGTGTCGATATTTGAAGAAAGAATAAACACTGAGGTTTAGGAGAGGACAGATGAGGATAAGAGTAATTTTTCTTCAGAGAGAAAATCAGTCAGATTCGATGAGCGAACTCTGGTAGCTACAAATAAAGACACTAATCATTTTTAAGTTTATTTAATTATGAAATGGATTTTTAAACTGCTAATCTGATTGAAAGATAGGGTTTGGAATTAAAAAAGGCCTATAGTCATTAGCATACTCTTAAGAATATGTCTCCTTAAAAATTGATTCATCCTATTGAGCCAAAACTTCACCACCTTAACTCTGACACAAAAGTGTCCAGACATCTAGAGTACTATCAAAACTAGACCATATCAAACAGAAGACCTTCACTCGGAGCAAGTCCCTCCAAATCTTAGAAGTCAAGACATCAAAGTCAGATCAATGAATGTAACTGTGATACTTCAAGTCTTAGCTCATCAGCTTATTTCAAAAAGAATGATGGCCACTTTTATGTTAGGTCTTCCTCAAATAATTATTTTTACTTTACTTAATCTAAATTTTTGAAAATATCAGATGAGATAATTGAGATAGTTTTATTGGCTTCCTATATAGATTGTATGGACAGATATTTATTTATTTAAGCTCAAGTTTAGTTGTTAAAGTAATTTATTAATTTAATTGCAAACATGAAATCATATTTATAAAATTAAACTAATCATATTCAACTCCTCTCCCTTAGCAAAATACCTGAGCAGCTATAATTACTTATATTCAAACTCATTTTGACAAAGACAGCACTTAGATTTCACTATATTAAAAAGCTAACCCCATTAAATGAACTTCAACTCTCTCTTTTTTCCAGCACCTCAAAAATCATACTCCCACTTTCCTATTTTCATTTGCACACTCTCATTTATTAATTTTCACTTGACTTTCTACAACGAGTTGATATACGTCCCCAAGAACATTTCAAAAGTCTCATCAAAATCAACAGTTTAAGTCAGCTATATCCCTTGCCTGTTTATACCTTACAAACCCAGAAGAAATGGAGAGGTAACTTAGCAGTACCAACGAGATCAAGAGCATAGGGAAAAGGTCTACAAGTCTCATAAACTTCTTATGTACTTTCATGGAAATGCAGAAGATGTCGGCCATTCTTAGGAATTCTTAAATCAACTTAGTGCCAAATTTCATGTAAGAAGAAGTTCTGCTTTAAACTAAACTGATCTCAACTTTTTCTATTTACGTATTTGATTTCTTGAGAATCTCTATCTATCATAATCAACTATTTTTATAGCTCAATATTCTGTCTGTTGAGTATCCTGGGTATGGAATTTATAGAAATGAGCCGGCAGATAGCGACACAATTTCATAAAATGCAGAATTAGTATTACGATATTAGAATTGAATGTTAAAATTTTTCCAGAAACAAATTAAATTCCTAATCATTAATCAATCAATAATTAAATCAATCACTTATTAAATCATCCTATCCTTAAATTCCAACTTTCGTTAAATCGACCACTAGTACCTTCTATTATTAACCCTACCACTGACAAATTATTAAACGACTTAATATTAAAATCGATCTAAAAGTTAAATCGGTCACTAGTACCTCCTATTATAGAACCAACCACTGACCGATTCATCTATTAATAATTGCTTCTTAATTATATAACTTAACTCATAATTAATTCCAGTCAGAGTCTGATCTTATAACAGACCTTATCATTATCCAATCAGTGACTAATACATTTAATAACTTTAACAACTTTAATAATAGACTGTGACTAAACCAGCTTTAATAACTTATATCCTTATCGCACTTTAATCTCTAACTCTATTTTAATAATTGACTAAGTTCAGTCCTATTATAGTGCCTTCCTTTGGAGGAGATTATTTCAACTCTATCTCTTTGACTTGCAACTCGACTATGTCATCTTGACTTGCTTCCATCACATCCCGAATCTCAACTTATTTACTCCTATCCTATTTTGATACCTCCTATCTCTGTTCCTATTTTAGACCCTGCTCTGTCAAAGTTGAAAATAGAACTTGACTTTGGATGGGAAGTTTGCAATCTCATCTCAGAGAGCAACTACAGGAGGGAGCTTTAGCCAAAGCTTGGATATGTGGCTTGTCTTTGTATCAAGTTTAGTGTCGTCCAAAGGAACAGATATACCTGAGGTGCCCTTCAAATGACTTTCAAAGTTTATGAGAGTAGTTCTGTCCTTCTTAAAGTTGTTCCAAGCATAGGCAGTGCTACGCACTCTACTGAAGAGAGGCATCACTATTACTCGGCCTTAGGTCTGGTATTGAAATAGGAACAACTTTTTGAAAGGGTTCCAGGGTATACTCAGGTTCTATCTACCCTTTAGAAAGTTATCCGAGATCGAGTTGGATATAGAGATGTTCCAGAGCTGAGCATACCTAAGGAGCAGTTTTATGAATGTGGTTCTAGATGCTGAAGGATATCGAGGTCGTTATGAGTTGACATCAGATATTTAGTGAAAGGCTTGTAGATGAGGAATCCACTCAAGTTGAAGGTTCAAGATAAGTTCGATTCAGAGCAAGTCAGGACAGAGGACGAACTTTTGGTGACGCTATGCAAAGGGGATGAGCGTCTCTGATATTAAGATGCTGCTCTTGATATTCAGCTAGACAAAAGTTGCTCCAGTGTCAGGTCGACTTTGGAGATTCTTGGAAAAGTTGTTTGGATCAAGTAAGCATAAAGTTGCTTTGATGAGGGATCCATAATAGAACGAGCACCGCCAAGTTTTAAGAGAGCGAGTTGAAACAG